>PITA01011421.1:11076-66807 GCA_004023965.1 Spilogale gracilis | reverse complement strand
TATTGACTTTACATATTGTTGGGTGAATGCATCAGTTAGTAAATACAAGTAAGTTCTTTTTTTTCTCTCTTATGAGGATGATAAGGAAAATTTTTCTGTAGTAGGCCATTCAGCACTCATTTAGAGTTTGAGGTGTGTTAAAATTGTCTAGTCAGACAATGAAATATTCTTTATAGGTCAAGGAGGCATGTTTCCTCTCAGGAAAGCAAAATAGAGTTCTATAGTGAGTCAACAGGGAGAGATGACATCAGTTGTCTTCCTCTCCCAGTCCTGCTGTTAGTTCTGTATTTGATCAGGCCCCACTGGGTGTCTGGTAATGAAAATCTGTTTTAGCTAGGTTAAAGCAGAGAGGATGTCACTGCATAGGACATCGACTGTCTCATGGAACTCCAGGGCAGCAATGCAGAGACTGGAACCAAAGCCTAAAGATAATCATTAGAATGGTTTGTATTCTTCTCTACCTACTCCCTACAGACCATCTCTCTCTGCTCTCTAGCTCCATGTCATAAGTTGGTGTCCCCATTTTTGTCATGTCATACTTCTAATCAGAAACTGATGTCCTGTCTCTAAGTTCCATTTCTAAGATCTAGGGAAAATACTCTGTTTGGCTCAGATATCCCTGCATCCTGGATGCTACTGCCAACCTAGATATCAGAGACCCACCTCCGAAGGGCAGATGCCATGCCATGATAAAGGGAGGACTGCAAGCTGGATATGGACTTCAAGAATAACCCAGTAATTTATTTGTTCTATTTAAGAATGGCAATCTCATGGGGCGCCTGGGTGGCTCAGTTGGTTGGGCGACTGCCTTCAGCTCAGGTCATGATCCCGGAGATCCGGGATCGGGCCCCACATCGGGCTCCCTGCTCGGCGGGAAGCCTGCTCCTCCCTCTCTCACTTCCCCTGCTTGTGTTCCCTCTCTCGCTGTGTTTCTCTCTGTCAAATAAATAAATAAAATCTTAAAAAAAAAAAAAAAGAATGGCAATCTCTGAGCAAGACCTTAACCATCCCCACCGGTATAATTCTTACGCAGCAAGTATGGAGAGTGATGTGTAATTTGGTCTGTTTAGAAAGGTCTCCAGATACATGAAGAGGCACTTCTCCATGGAAGACATAAAAATGGCTAACAGACACATGAAAAAATGTTCATCATCATTAGCTACCAGGGAAATTCAAATCAAAACCACATTGAGATACCACCTTACAACAGTCAGAATGACCAAAATGAACAAAACAGGAAACAACAAGTGTTGGAGAGGCTGTGGAGAAAGGGGAACCCTCTTACAGTATTGGTGGGAATGCAAGTTGGTGTAGCCAATTTGGAAAACAGTGTGGAGATTCCTTAAAAAATTAAAAATAGAGCTAGCCTATGACCCTGCAATTGCACTACTGCGTATTTACCTCAAAGACACAAATGTAGTGAAAAGAAGAGCCATATGTACCCCAATGTTCATTGCAGCAATGGCCACAATCGCCAAAGTGTGGAAAGAGCCAAGGTGCCCTTCAACAGATGAATGGATAAAGAAGATATGGTCCATATATAAATGGAATATTACGCCTCCATCAGGAAGGATGAATATCCAACTTTTGTAGCAACATGGACCAGATTGGAAGAGATTATGCTGAGTGAAATAAGCCAAGCAGAGAAAGTCAAGTATCCTATGGTTTCACTGACTTGTGGAGCATAAGGAGTAATACGGAGGACAGTAAGAGAAGGAAAGGAAATGGGAAGTGGGGTCAATTGAGGAGGGAGACAAAACATAAGAGACTTTGGACTCAGAAACAAACTGATGGTCTTGGACGGGAGAGGGTGGGGAGATGGTTGAGTCTGGTGGTGGGTATTAAGGACACATAATGCATGGGGCACTGGGTGTGGGGCACAAACAATGAATCTTGGGACACTGAAAAAATAAAAAAAAATTAATTAAAAATTAAAGAAAAAAGAAAGGTCTCCCGTTGATTCTAATGATTAACAAATTTAAGGAAATTCTTTCTTGGAACAGTTACAATATGGTGAAAAGGAAGGAAAACAAGATTTGGAAAAACAGGTTAAGATTGGATTTTTCAGCCTAGAGAAAGTAAGACCAAGAATCTTTAAGCCTACAGAAGGGTAACATACAGATACACCCAGCTGCTTTCTGACTCCACAAAGAGCAGTACAAAAGCAGAGGTTAGATATAAGAAGTATTTCTTAATAGGAAAAATATTTTTAATAGAAGAGGTCTGTGTTTCTGCAAAAGTCCAAATGTACCTGAGGGTAAATATACAGGCCAGCTCACCTTTCAGAATGCTAGTCATACAAAGTCTATGATCCCAGGGCCAGAATCAGAATCAAACCAGGCTCAGAAACAGAAAACCAGCTCTTCCAGATGGGGCTCCAGTTACTCAGAGAAGCAAAAGAGTAAGGAAAAAGGAAAATGTCTCATTCTAATTTTCTATGACCCCTCTACTGGGCTCAATCAAAGTGCACACTCAATTGCTTTAAAATGGGAGACATATCTGTGGTTGCATTCAGTAAGCAAAGAAGATGGCAGAGGCTTCAACCCCATCTCCCCATCTTGGCCCCAGGCCAAGATACTTTCAAGGTCCAGGGGCCCTTTTTCCAGACAGATGGGGCCTGGAGATTGACATAACGGTAGTGGTTACTGTGCGGATGTGGCTTGGTCCTGCCAGGGCCATAGGTGCTTGCATGAAAAGAGGAAGCCAGAGGTGGCATGAGGCCTCAACACCTCATCCAATCAAATAGGCAGTAATCAGGGCAAAATCTGCTGACTCTTAATTCTCTCCCTCTCTCTTCATCATCAGAGGCCCAGCTGTGCTATGGTCTGAATGACTATATCCACTGCACCTCCCCCCAACCCACACACATACCCAAATTCCTGTTTGAATCCTAATGCCCAGGTGACAGCATTAGGATGCAGGGCTTTTGGAGGGGGGTTAGGTCATGAGAGAAGAGCCCTCAGGAATGAGATTAGTGCCCATATTTTAAAAAAAGCTCAAAAGAGCTCCCTTGCTCCTTCCTCCACATGAGGACACAGTAAGAAGTCAGCAGTCTGTGACTGGAAGGGAGTTCTTACTAAAACCACCCACGCTGGCACCCTGATCTTGGACTTCCAGCACCCAGAACTGTGACAAGTAACTTTCTTTTTGTTTCAACCTACCCAGTGTGTAGTATTGTGTTATAGCAGCCAAAGTAGACTAAAGCAACTCACCTCTTAGTTATCCATCCGAAGGCACTTTTGTTGTCAGGGCCTATTTCTTATAGGCTTGATGCTGACCTGTCAACTCCCTCTTGCTTTTCTCTCTTCTCCAGGCTGGCAACTGGTGGGTGCCCTGACTCAGCTTATTCTCTAGCCATCTTGCTGCCCCCCCACTCCCCCACTTGTGTTGCTGGTAGCTGGACAACGGTAGATACTGGGATTTAGAGCTGTGAAGGAAAAAGGAACCAGAAGGTCCCACTTGGATCTTAAATCTTTACCAGAGCTCAACAGTCACACAGCTATAGATAAAGTAATCGCTTTGAGCATGTTCTTGTTCCCGTGGTATGTAATACTCTCCAGAACCGCACAGGGGAGGGCACCAGGAAAGTGACTAGCAATGCAGGATTCCAGAATTCCTGGATCCCAGGGAGGGTATCATCCCATTAAAAAACCCAGCAGAGTCAAAGTTTGTGAACACTCCAACTCCAGCTCTCTTGCTAAGGCATTTGGGAAACACTGCGTGGTTAATTGTACTTTCTTTTCACAGTGTAAAATGACATTTGACATTTGTTTTTCTCATCTTCACCTCTCAAGGGAAGAGAACTTCAAAGATCTCAAACTTCAAAGAATATAAGCAAATTAACCTGATATTTTAGAGCTGTAACTCACGCTTCCTCCTGCTGAATCACTGTGGATTGTTTTCTGAACTTCATAAAGGAGCCTCACAAGGAAAGAGGAAAGGAACAGTTTCCCCAAGTGCCATCCCAGATGGCCAGAGGGGCCTCGATCACTGAGTTCTTCAAGGGAGTCCCAGAACTTGCACTCCTTGAAATGTTTCTCAGAAAATCTTTCTCAGTTCCAACAAACTTGGGAAGTGTTCTGTCCACGCTCTCCCTTTACCCTCATAAGTTCATGAGGCAGTTGGGCAAATTAAAAGCACTGAGAATTCCTACAATAAGATAACCCTTTTGGGTTGTTATCTCAGAGAATCTTATGTTTATCTTACCACAGAGCTTTTTCCATTATTTTTAACATAATTCATATTAAAATTCTGTGAAGCCAGCATTCTACCAAACACACCTGAGAAACATAGGCTTCTACCAATGCCTTTAGTTCAGAGAAGTATCACCTTGTAAGGATTTTCTGCCCTCACCCCACTTAATCTGACATCTGTTGGTCTTACTGTAATACTTTTTACTGTTTTATATAGCGCTCTTTACTACCAGTTTTTCATGCCAAATTGACCTCATTATTGGGGGCTTGATGGTATTTCAGGCCATGTAGACCTGATTCGGCTCTAGAGTTGGGCCATTTAAATAAAGCACCAAGAATCTTTTTATAAAGACATACAGATCTAAAAAGTTAATGTAACGGTATCTTTCAAGCCCATTTAGAACTACTTGCTACCTTATTTCACTACTTAGTTAAAATACTGTGTCTGAAGAAAATCTATGTAATTTTCTTTGTCAGTATCAAGAAATGACAGTAATTGTAATTTCCATGAGTGGAACAATCTGTTATGGGAAAGTTGTTAATACTCCTAAGAGTCTAAATCCTTTATAGGGTGTGGCATATCCTATAATCTGTCTGTTGGGTTTGAATGCTGTCTTTTTGATTCAGCCATATTTATAATTCTATTCACAGCTCCAGACACCCCTGCTTTGAATGTGTCTCCTGGAATTGAAATTTGGAGCTATTTATTGACGAGGCAGAGGAGGGTGAGAGGTAATCATTCCTGACGTGTGATCGATAGGGTAATCCTCCAACCTATCAGAGATGCCCTAAAAATGGAGGGTGGCCAGGGTGATTTTTCTCAGCTTCAGTTCAATATGGCTATTACAGATACATAGGCACTAAATTAGAGGCGAGTGTGTGCTCCAGGGCATACATCATGTTTGGTTCCTTGTGGTGTAAGCACTACGCAGCAGATGAGAGAAGCAACCGCACATCACTCGCTGACACTGTGTCGGCAAGATAAGTAGATGACTATGTCGTGGTCAGGGATGGGGGGCAATCATATCTGAAAATGGTGGGTAAATGGAGAGGGGGGACTAGAAATCAGTATCTGCAGCAAAGTTTGCCCCCAAAGTATAACTCTGACAAAGAGTCTCAAAATTGTCCATTTATTGTTTCTGTCAGCCTTTTTAGGTCTGCTGAAAGGAAGCCTGCTGATCCTGACAAGATCAAAATGACCCTTGAAACCATTTGATAATGGGCTGAACTCACAGTACTTCATCCTCTCCACACGGTGCCTTTCTGTCAGAATGTAAACGGCAGGAAGAGAAAGCGGTTCTGCACAAAATCCACCCAGAAGCAGAAGTATGTGGCTTTCCAAGTTGGAACTTCTTTGGTGATAAATTCTCCATGTGCTGTGCAACATTTCATGGAACACTGTTTTCTTTATCTTAACCCCCACCGCCACAATCACCAAGGAACACCTCAAGCCTTTTCCCTCAGCATGGAACATTTCACCAGAATAAAGGAAAAGAGGATTTCCTCCAAAGCTGATACAGTGAGCACACAGTAGAGTTTGCCTGCAAGAACTTCCTGTGGATTTTGCAGAAGAACTGGGCCAGGCAGGTGCTGGAGGCCTCCCCCACACAGGGTAGAGGAAAGAGCTGTTCTTCTGCTATGGGGTCTGGACAAAGCTGAATCACCTTGAGGCTCAGCCCAGTCTGGAGTTGGGATCAAAGGACCCAAAATTGGATACTTACCCCCCACCCCAAAATAACTGAAAAGAGATTACATTCATTTCACACAGGAAAACTTCCATAATTTTTTCCCCAAGGCAGGACCAGCTACATAAACTATAGTGCCCAGTGCAAAATGAAAATGTGGGAACCCTCATTAAAAACTATCAAGAATTTCCGGGTGGTGACAGCAGAATATTGAATGGAGTGTGGAGCCCTTCTGAGCCAGGACCTCGCGTGACCCCTGGGTGGAGGCCCAGGAAGCCAGTGCAGCCCCAAAGGGCTTTCCTCCTTCCCGCTTTCTCTCAGTCTCTGTCCCCTTCCCTCTCTCTTCCTCTCCCTCTCTCTCATTCTTACTCTCTCTCCCTCTTTCTCTCTCTCTCCCCACCCCTCGTAACACAAGGAGACTACCTCTAAGTCTTTGTCTTCTCCCTCTCCAAGGTCAGGGTTTCCTCCATATTCCTTCCTAAACCAGGTATGCAGAACTCTCCCTGGACTCTCTCCAGGCTAGCTCCACTGCAGTTCCTTATCATGCAGCCCCTCTTAGCCTTTCTTCCTTCCCCCTTTCACCAGTCCCAGCTTGGCACTGCAAAGAATGATATTTTCCCCCTAAAGAGAGAGAGAGTGAGCAGGGCAAGGAAAGGTAGAGGGAGAAGGAGAGAGAGAATTTTAAGCAGGCTCCACTCCAGGCACAGGGCCCAACGTGGGGCTCCATCTCATGGCCCTGAGATCATGACCTGAGCTGAAATTAAGAGTGAGACACTTAACTGATTGAGCCACCCAGGCGCCCCAGAATGACAGTAATGCAGCTAAGCACATATGATTATGTGGTTATATAGATATGTTATACACACACTGTCCTCCTTCTAGGCAGAGGCATGGGGGAAAGATTTAAAACACTTGAATTTTAGTATCTTTATTAGTATTTTATCACCATTAATTAGTTATTCATACATATTGCTTGTTATTGGAAGCTGTTCATTGGAAGTGTTGGAAGCTGTTCATTATCCATAAAATGCAAATGGCCCTGACCTCTAGGAATTTTTATTCTAAAATGGGCAATGATGATGACAAAGAGTAACTCTTGAGCCCCTCTGTGTGCTAGAAAATATGCTGACTCTCTTATATATGTTAGCTTCTTTGGTCCTCACAACCACGTCAGGTACGTATTACTAATAATTCCACATGAAGGTGAGGAACTGGAGCTTAGGAACATCGTCAGCTTGCTTTCATTCACAACCCCATCATCTGGCTCTCGAGCTGGCCTTCTTGATACTTTCCGATAAGCTGTGCAAACGAATGAGAACAATTAGCTCTCCTCCCCGCACTGCCTTTCTGCTGGGCATACAATTAGATCTTTAGTATTTGCTGAATAAATGAGTGTGTGAGTTAGTAGGTAAAGAAAGGAGACGAGAATGGAAAAAAATGGAAAAGAACTGGCCGAGTCTGGTCAGGGAAAGAACTGAACTGTTTGTGAATTCCAGTCCTGCCTTCATCCCACAGTTTGCAGAGGTTTAAGTAGCAAATGCTGATTCCACTTGGCTTTGCAGGAGAATCTGGGTCTAGTTGATTTTTTTAAACATGGCACCAACTAGTTGCTCAGCAATGTTCTTTAAGATGAATTAATTCAAAAGGAATGGAATTAAATTAAATCAGAACATTTTTGTAAGAGTCTGGCATTAAACTGAAGGAGGTTTAACGTAATTTAAACAGACTCTATCACTCTTTATAAGTGTGCAAAGTAACTGTGGACAAAGCCCAAACAGCCGCACATACCAGAGCCTTGGTGTCAGGGAGACTGAGGAAGTTCTAGGCCTCCCCATGCCTGGCCTGCAGAATGCTCCTATGCAAATGTGAGGAAGGAATTAAGTAAAGTCCTTAAATGCAGCCGCACTTCCATGAATGGATAGTAAATGATTTTGCTTTAAGCCACGGAGACTGCCTCATGGGGATTCTGCCTCATCTTTATGGATACCTTGTCATAATTTCTAGAATTATAGAAGTCATCCCATGGCTCCACAGATAGAAAAGAAACAATATATGAAGGTTGTCTTCCCTCTCAGCTCATAGCACATAAAGTGATTTTTTTGCTGCTCTGAATCAGAACAAATAAATTTAAATACATTTGCTTGCACAAAGTTCTGAGTTGGGCTTAGAAGAGAAGGCCACTGGTCTGGTAGGTCTCAGTTCCTGAAAAAAAACAGAGGCTTGGAAAGATGTCCCCCACAGAGACTCAGGTGTCCCTTGAAGCCCAGCAGGTGCTACCTCACCTCTTGCCCTGAACCATCAAAGGAGAAGGGGAGGCCAGTTACTCTCAACACCTGGTGATGGGAAACATCTCCTCTCCCTGCTTCCTTTCTCCAGATCCTGTCCTCTGCCTCCCCATCCCTCCCATTATTCCAAGCAAGAATTTACAAAGCTAAAAACCACCCAGGCTCTAACACAAGCCTGTGAGATGGGGGGAGGCATCATTTGTTTTGATCGCTCCTTCACCACCACCCCCCAAAACAGACACACTGTGTAGACACAGAAAGCAAAGCACAGCCCAGTGAAGTGACTCTTGTGGTCCTACTCAGGCAATAGCAAAGCCAAGGCTCTCATCCCGGATATTTACGCCTCCACTTCAGCAGGCTTTTTGTTTTTCTAATCTGACCCTCAGACTCAAGTTCCAAAATCTCACACAAGTAAACTCAGTAAAGATAACAAGAACCTGTATCATCACTGTCCGCTCCATTATTGAGGGTTTATGATCTGTGAGGAGAAATAAGATGCTGGAAGTCACACCAGTAATACAAGGTTACACGAGTTGTGCGTGGTGAAGGGACTCCAGCCAAGCTCTGTCTGACCCAAGACTATGAGTGCAACCACTCAGGTACATTGCCTTTCTATAACCCTTCACCAGATCACCACTCAGGATTGTGTATGAAACATTGATCATTTACAAAGAGAATCACTTACAAATAAATCACTTACAAAGAAAAGAGAAACTGATCAGCTGGTTGGTCATCTATGGCCACTGTTCACCTCCAACTGACATAAGGGGAAATCCAGGCACCTGTTGCCGCTTCCCTCCATAAACCAGGTGAACACACACACACACACACACACACACACACACACACACACCCAACACACCAGAATCCCTAAGAGTGTTTCATAAATGCTTTACTTCAACCTCTACTGAGTCCAAAGGATGCTAAGTTTTGGTACCAGTGTCCCGCCTCTATAACGTGACACCCGTGCATTTTATAGATGGCTTAGCCTCACTGGAGATTCAAAGAGCCTCCCCACAAAACCAGCAGATTAGCTGCAGACCCTCTCCTTCACATTCACTTCCCATTTCACAACCTCCCTCTTTCCTTTCAGCTGCTTCTCCCACTCCACTGTGACACCACCTCCTCTTTGTGAGTTGACAGTCATTATCTTTCTTACAGCCCTGCTCCTAGGAAGCAGGGAGCTTCCAATGCTGAGGAGAAATATGGGCATAATGGACATACAAGACACCACTATAGTGGCTGGGCTCTGAGTGGATTATTTTGTTTATTTTTTAATTAACATATATTATTTGTTTCAGGGTTACAGGTCTATGGATGGATTATTTTAAAGAAACAGTTTAATATTTTGCCTCACAAAGGGTAACTTCCTGGTGGACTGGCTTGAATAACTCATTATCTCCACCCTTTCTTAAGGTTGCATTATAAACATTCCCCTCCATTGCTTTATCCATGAGAAGTATCAGGTTCCAGAGGAGAGAGAAGAACGAGTAATCCTATCCAGGCACACTATGTATATTAAACTAACTGAGGTGGACACTTATTATTTTGTGGCAACCCAAGACCATTTTTTCCTTTAGTAACAGCACCCCGATTTTCTTTCATATCCTAGGAGAGACATCAAGGGCTCCTGACATCACTTGAATCGTGTTATGCCTGAAGCCATATCTACCCAGGGAATATTCAGTTGTAAGAGCAATAAAATCCTTTTCAGTTTCAGCTGCCTTGAGTTTGGAAAAAGAACCACCAATCAAATTTTTCTTCCTTGAAATTGTAACTCTGGCCAGATCTTTCTGACCAAGACTCTGTGGACATTTGCAGGTCACAACTGTGACGTAAATAGCCTTGGGCGGCAAACGAAGTTTGGCTTTTCTGGTGGTCGCTATTCTGGGCCACACAATGCCTAATCAGGAGATGATGGTCCTTGAGCCAGAAGGAGAGCTCTGCTCCTATTATGACTCTCCTCCTACTGTAAGCCACACGCATCCACAGAAGGGCTACTTGGCACTTGGACCAAGAGCACATTCTTATCTGCCCGAGGTGGGACCCCGGCACCTGCGTACCGCTACCGAAAGACGAGCCTAAAGAAGAAGGAACAAACTGAAAAGACTGCATTTGCTGGCTTCACAGCACGCTCAGAATACATCTCATCGTTGTGAGCAACAGAGGGGTGCCTGGCGCACTTGTCAGAACCAAACCTCCTAATTTAAGGGAGAAGGCCACTGTGCTTGTGCATTCTCTTACTCTCTCCCGCTCTCTCTCTGCCAATCCTCTCCCCTTCGGAAAAGATCACTCCACCTCTAAGGGGATGGTCCCCAGGGTAAATGGCCAGGTATCTGGGTATTACTTTATTTAGCCACCATCCAAGCTTCCTTTTCCTTTAGCTCATGGCCTGGTTACCAGGAGTAACCAATGCAAATGCAAGCGGCTAAAGCAAACCCCAGGAGGCCTACTGCTTAGCAGGCTCAGCTAGAATCCAAACTGAACTTGGAGACATGATCCAACTTGTTCTGCAGATAATTAAGTGTTCCTGAACTCTTCTTTAAAGAAAAAAAAAAAAAATCCAACAGCTTCCCAAAAAGAAAAACCATGGAAAGGATAAGAGGCTTTATAAGACTTTCTGGATGGGTTTTCTTCCATAGCGGGGGAATAGAAAATTTGTCTGTCCAAACAGCCCATTTTGTATGTTGGACCTGGTGACCAGAAGAGGTTAGTGTTATTTTGTGGGGGAGGGAACGGGGAAGTTAAAGGAAAAAAAGATTTTTTTTTTTTTTAAATAGCAGTGGAAGGCTTCAGAAGATTTTTTTTCAGTCTAAGCTTAGGAGGATTACAGATGGCATGGAACCGGATTATAATATAAAACAGGAAAAAAAAAAACAGGGACAGCAGGGGAAGATTATGATACATAAGTACTCTGGACTGAATTTACTGTCACCACACCCCTTTTGCTTGGTCAGCCTCTTCCCCTCCTTCGGATGTCAGGTATGTCAACTTCTCTAAGGGAAACCTTCCTGGCCTTCCAGAAAGGACCGACTCTCCTGGTCACTCCCACACCCCCCCTCAGAGTAATTTTTCTTAGCTCCTATCACATTAAAGTTTAACATCTATTTGTGCAAGTTTTTAATTAATGTCTCTATTTCTCTGACGGGATATGATCTCTCTGAGGGCAGCAAACGTGTCTATTCCTATTGGCTTATTGAGATCCCTGTGCCCAACATGGCAGCTGGCATACAGTAGGTATTTAATTAATGTTTGTTGGTTCAGTGAATGTTTTTATTGAATAATTATTCGGTGAGTGAATATTATAAAATAAATGGGTGGATAACATTGTCCTTCATTCCTGATCACTTTCTGGTCAGTCATGGTAATATGTCCTTAGGGAAAATATTAATCCTCTGGGAGTCTTACTTATAAACTATCACCTGTTCCCACTGTGATCTTGGCAACTGACTTGGCCTATGTCATGACTTACCCAAGGTGATCAAATGATAGTAAAAAGTTCTATATTGGGGCACCTGGGTGGCTCAGTGTTTAAGCCTCTGCCTTCAGCTCAGGTGATGATCCCGGAGTCCGGGGATTAAGCCCCACATTGGGCTGTCTGCTCAGCGGGAAGCCTGCTTCTCCCTCTCTCACTCCCCCTGCTTGTGTTCCCTCTCTGGCTGTGTTTCTCTATGTCAAATAAATAAAATCTTTTTTTGTAAAAAAAAGTTCTATATTGATTTTTTTAATTTCAGCATCAATGAGGTTAATAACTGCATGTATCTAAATAGATCAAATATGTTTAAATCCATGAGATCTAATGATTTTTTAAAAGAAAGAGAAACTCTAATAGATCATCATTGGAGGATACTGGTGAGCTAATCATTATTTTGAAAACTGGCAAATAAAGGAAAAGATTCAAATATTTATCTTGCCATTCCTATGTGATCTGTACCACTGATAAACCACACGAGAGGAAGTTTGGTTGAATAGAACTATTCCAGGAAATATATAAAATATTTAAACATAATCATTTTAAGACTCCTGATCAATTAATTGGTTGCAGAAAATCATTTTTTCCAAAGAGCCATAACAATAATTAGATCCCAGAGCTGTGACATCATATAGAACTCTGTTTCCCTCTCCTTTAAACTGGAGGACCTTTTTCTCTCACCCATTTTTACAGAATGGGAATGAGTTTACCCTTTTCCCCCAGTATTCCCTGCCCAAACTGAAGGAACCTGAAATTTAGAAATGGGTACAAAGCACAGACAGAGCTCCAGGAGAAGCTCTCTAGCTCAGGCATGAGGAGGGGAAAAGGATTCTTAAGGGATAGAGAAGAGGGGTAGAATCTCCAGTTTTCTCTTTCTTTTTTTTTCCTTCCACTCTCTTTCCTCCCATCCTCTTGTATACAGGCTGTGGTGATTGCTAAGCACCTAAAAGTCTGAGGAAGGGGACGTTTCTTGTATGAGCAAAAGAGCTGTGCTCTCCATGAGTATGAGGCAAACCTCAGTTACTGGGGTGTGTCTGTCGGTCTGTCTGCCTGTCACATTTCCCTCTCTCTTTCTGTCACATGGCCCTGGACTAGGATGCATGCACAGGAAATAAGCAGCAGAGTGGGGTAAGTAAAGCGCCAGTTTTCTGAGCAGAAAATGGAAAAGAAGAGCCATGGAGAACTAAAAATATTAGGAGACCATAGAAAAAAGGAGGTTGGACAAATGAACCCATGAAGTTATTTATGAATTCTGGACTTACCCCAAGTAGCTCATGCATGGATTGGACCCTAAAAAACATACCTTACACCACGTAGGTCCCAGCTGGGCTGCTGGGGCTGCTATTCAGTGATCTAAATAGCAACATAAAGTCTTCGAAAATGGGCTTGGCATTGAAATCACAATCCCCAGAAGGCTGCTTAGAAAAAGTTTTCTGAACCTAAACAGTTTAGATGCGCACTAGAACAAACTTCTTAACCTTCCTGATAGGATTTGAATAAGACCCAAAGTCTCAATCACATGAGATTCAAAACATCCACAATTTTTACATGTCCACAAGGTATACAATATTACTGAGCATATGAAGAACCAGAAAAATCTCAACAGAGTTTCCTAAAATAAACCGACATAAACATGGCCATTTGACTTTGACAAAGCTGCACAGGCAATTCGATGGGAAAAGGGTAGTCTTTTCAACAAACAGTATTGGACCAATTGGACTTTCATATGCCAAATGGATGAATGGATGGATGGATGCATAGATAGATAGATAGATAGATAGGTAGATTAGTTCCCAATCTAAACCTCACACATTATGTAAAATTTAAGTAAAATAGATCTCAGATCTAAATGTAAAGTATAAAACATTTTTTAAAAGGAGAGGAGAAGATATATCTGAGCTGGATTTACATAAAGAGTTTGTAGGCATGACAACAAAAACACAATATAAAAAGAACTCACAAAACTCAATGGTAAGAAAATAACCCGTTTAAAAAATAAACAAAAGACTTAAACAGACATTTTATCAAAGAGGCTATATTAAAGACAAGCATATGAAAAGATGTTCAATATCATTAGTCATTAGGTAAATGCAAATTTAAACCATAATGAGATACTAGTGGGTATGTAACAGAATGAATAAAATAAAAATCTGAAAATTTTAAGTATTAGTAATCATGTAAAGCAACTAGAACTCTAATACATTGTTGATGGGAATACAAGATGGCACAGCCAATCTAGAAAAGAGTTTGACAGTTTCTTATAAAATTATATGTTCAATTATCATGTGACTGACTAATCCCACTCCTCCATATTTACGCTAGAGAAATGAAAATGTTTGCTTATTCAAACAGTTGTACATAAATGTAAATGATGTACATAAACGTAAGTTGGCTTGATTTATAATTGCCGAAGCTGGAAACAATTCAAAACTCCTTCAGCAGGCAAATGTATAAACAAACTGTGGTACATCCATACAACAAAATACTACTTAGCAACAGAAGGAATGAACTATTGATAGAGCACCTTGAATGAATCTCAAAAGCATCGTAATAAATGAAAACATTTAGTTTCAAAGTATTACACACTGTAAGGTCCATTTATGTGGCACTCTCAAAAGACAAAACTATAGTGACAGAGAAAAAATCAGAGATTGAAATGAGTTGAGGAAAAGGGAGCTACAACTATGGAGGGTAGCAAGAGGGAGATTTGGAGATGATGGAATTGTCTGGTATTTTGATTGTGGTGGTAGTTACAAAAATCTATACATATGGTACGATTCATAGATCAATGTACCAAAAGTGATAATTTACTGTATGTTAATTTTAAAGATTAAAAAACAAAAACCCAACCCTCCAGATCATTCCCTTTCTCCCTAGCAAACCCCTAAGTCAATATCTTAGAAACAATGTTTCTTAAGAGGTTACTATAAACAAACAGCCCATAACTAGCCTAACTTCTACTCCAGTATATTCTAATGCTCTTTTCTGTACTTTATTTATGAACATATGGTTTGTTTAAATTTGTCTTACCAAGTAGAACCACAAATTTAGACAGATGTTCCCCTCGCTCCTCAATGCTCACAAAATAAATGCCAGTCCACTCACACTTGTTCTTCAGCAATACCATCCTCACGATAATGAAAACATAGGAAAGGAAGCCTTAAAACCACAGGGAAATGCTCTATTTGAGAACCAGCAAAATGTCTCAGCTTATCATCATTTCTCCACTGGCTGAAACAGATTTTTCCCAGAATTCAATAGGATAGCAACTGGAAGAAGAAATTTATACCAAAGGCTAGTAATATACTATAGTTCTTTTAGTGCTAGAGACCCTGAGCCTTATCACTAGGGAAGAAACTCCTGAGAACTCCTCTAAAGAAACAATGGGAACTCTGGAAATTTTAAATGGCAAGTACAACTGTGGCAGTTTCAATGTGAGTTTCCAAATTCTTTGATAGCACTTCCTTCACAATGTGGAGTATAATTCTCCTTCCTTTAAATGTGGGTGGGATTTAGTGACTCAATTCCAAC
This sequence comes from Spilogale gracilis, assembly GCA_004023965.1. Taxonomy (NCBI): domain Eukaryota; kingdom Metazoa; phylum Chordata; class Mammalia; order Carnivora; family Mephitidae; genus Spilogale; species Spilogale gracilis. The sequence goes on along the minus strand of PITA01011421.1, from coordinate 51,641 downwards.
AAATAAAGAGAAAATGACAGTTGTGTGACTTTGGAGATGTTATAAAAGCCACGGTGGTTTCCTGTTTGTTCTCTCTCTTTCTCCTCCTTCTCACTGTCTCTGGATCACTTGCTCTGGGGGGAAGCCAACTGCCATATGCAGAGGCTCAGACAGAAAGGCCTTGGCCGCCAGCCAAGTGCCAAGTGGCTGTGCCATCTTGAAAGAGAATCTTCCAGTCCTGGTCAAGCCTTGAGATCACTGCAGCCCTATGGCACTAACCACCACCAAATGAGAAGCTCTGAGCCAGAATGACCCAGGCAGGCTACTTGTGAATTCCTAACCCTCAGAAACTGAAAGGTAATTAAATGTGCATTGTTTTAAGCCACTATATCTGGGGACGACTTGTTATGCAGCAACAGATAACTAACACAGCAACTATGCTCATGTTAAACTGCTCTTTTAGTTTGAAAGAAGAGAAGAAGAAAGGAGGTAGGAATTGAGATCAGGATTCGGTTCAATAAATTTATGGAGCCTTGTACAAAGATACAGGGAATTTCCTCAAAATGAATTTTTAAATGAATCCTCCTCCCACACAGGCACCCTCGGGCTAATGCCCTACATGGCAGTTGGGGATGCTACACTGAATATCACACCTACTTCCCACCAGGGATTCCCAAACTGTTACTTTAATAAACAGTCTTTTAAATACGATATGTTATGTAAGTTGTCTCAGAATAAAGCCTAGCAAAAGGATATATATAAGATAGCCTCCCGATAAATGTATTTTGGTGTTAGCAATGGGTTTCTATTTTTATTCTTTTAATCAGCAGATACTCAACTCATACCAAAGTCAAAAAGGCCAAACCAAAACAAAAACCCAGAACCAAGGTTAAAGCCATGCCCCTATTTCTCTGCACTCATACACAGGGACTGTCTATTCAAATACAAACCTGGACTTTAGCAGATGCCATAAGACTGCTGCACAAGGAGTTACTCTAAGAGAAAATAAGTGGAGGATGTTTATGACTTCTAACACAGAAGACAGAAAATCTGCCCAACAACTCACAAGTCAGTGAACACTTGACATAAAAAATATGCTTTGGCAGCATTGTTTGCTGCATTCTTTAAAAGCAAAATTGAAAACATAGGACCACGAGGGTCAGACGGTTATTACTGGAAGCCGGCTCCTATCAAATGTAATACATACCATTTCCCCTGTCTAAATTGCATTGCTTTGTCCGACCCACCCGATGCAGCCCAGGATAAGGTGTCTTTCCGATGCAGATAACCACCCAGATTTCCAAAGGCACATCCACTTAAAAGTGGGGGCTGAAGAACACCAAGAGAGACAGAAAAAATGATATTTTCTGTAACCTCAGCATCATAGAAAATAGTTCCACCAAAAAAAAAAAAAGGTTTACAAAAAAAGAAAACTTTATTATTAAGTACATATAGTACTATTCAGCAAAATCTGTTGCTCATGGCAGTGCCCCAGAGTAGGCCTTTTATAGAGCCTCACTCAATATTGGGTTTTAAGAAACTCTAAACGTTTATAGATCAAGGTATTCTTATGGATTTCTGTGATGGACCTATATATCACTAAGAGGAAAGAAACACAACTTAACTTTGGAAAAGGGCTGCATCATCAGAGCTGTAATTGACTCAGGGACTAGGCAGGTTGGTGGCAGGACTCCTCAGGGAGTGTCCACTCTGTGCTAGATGACATGCTGCCTCCTCAGGCTTCATGACCTACAAGATCCCCACAAGGCTCACAGTATATTGATGAGAAGACACAACCTCTGAACGGGTGAGTCATTTATTTGTCCAGTATTCAAGAGCTGGGAAACCAGAACCCAGAGCCATGTGACACCAAAGCCTAAATCTTCCCCATACACCCTCCATCCCCTACCTGAAAGTGTCAAAAGAAACATTCATGCTTTGTGCACTTTTATTGTCGACATGGTCCTAAGGAGAACCCTGATGAAAAATAACAGAGGAGGACATTCAAGAAAGATTATTTTATTTTACACTTTTGTTTCCGGCTCATTCATCAGATTCCTGAGTGACATATTTAAGATGCAGTTGACACCTCCACAGTGTGACTGATGATTACTTGCCATTCCCTCACTCAGGACTCTTAACTCACCCAGGCGAATAGGCTGTAATAAAGTGACACTTACAATGGAGCTTGAGTTGAGCATGAGCTTCAAAGATATAACCCACAATAGTGCACAGGATTGGAGACCTTCCCCTCTACCACCAGTCTGTCTGCAGTGTTATTTTTAATCCCTTCACATGGCAGCGGGAAAGAAACACCTAATGGAAGAACTTGAGGTAGCAGTAGGTGAGAGATAAATCTGCTGTGCTAAAGGACAGAATATCAGCCCTAGAAACAAGACTTTTTAATTGGTTCATCTCCTGATACCCTGTGCCAATATTTTGAGCAAGCAGGGAAGGCAAGGCACCACCTACATAGGTTATTCCCTCCAACCAGCCACCCTATGATGGAAAGCTCCAAACAAGCAAAGACACCTACATAAACAGCTCATGTCTTTATTTAGAAACTTCCATTCCACTAGTAGAAGAAAGTTCCTAATCAAGACAGCCAGTGACTTGGTAGAGATGAAGCTGTCAAATGGAAAGAGAAATAACACAATTAAGAGAGACTCAGGGTCTCCATTCCTCAGGCTCCCATTCCTGTAGTGAGAATGAGGGGTTCTCCTCCCAACATATCTACCTCATCAAATCTACAAAGCAGAGCAATCTCAATTCAGCCTGGGGGCTTGTGAATGCCGTGTAAAGGTGATGGGGGACTCAAGAACCTACCAGCATTTCCTGACAGCATTAATGATGTGAACTTTGTTTCCATCCCAAATTTCTTGTCTTGCTCTCCTGGGAATAGCAAGGTTACCAGAAGAATGCCAGGAGGTACGACGGCTGCAAAGAAAGCAGAAAACAAATAATACCTGGTGCTCCATTTATTTGAAGTCCCAGCCATACTACATTATAGTAAATGGACTTTGTGAGTTTCCATCTGGCAAGGCCAAATTGGAACTAAGAAGGAGTTGCAGTGAAGAATCTTTGCAGCTATTTCTAGGGACAAAAACAGGCCAACAGCAGCAGAGGTCATGTTAAGACAAATGGTCCACTCTTGAATGGCGTACCGTAACACCCTTATAATTAGATGGATAGAGGTTACAGTTTGCCGTACATGCCATAGGATACCCACTGATAATCACACATTTTGTTCTACTGAGAGATAACTGCAGCCCACAAATAGATGAACTTCCTCTGTATACACATGTTACCTGAAATCAATACTTAATTACAGCAGCGCCTGCATGTGTGGCTGGCAGTCAGATCTGGTGAGGATGTGAGTACAAAGCTACTCCACCAGAGCAGCAGGTTAACAAGCTGAAAGGGATCCGGGGCATGGCAGCAAGGCAGTACCCATCCCACTGACTGTGCCTGAGGTCTACATTGAAGTGACTCACCGTGCAGACACTAGGCTTGCTTTGGAGAACAGAACCGAGATATAAATATGCTATTAGGAAGAGAGGCGCTGCCTGTGATGGCAGTTGCTAGGATGCTGTTGTGGATCAGGACCTCTGACACAGACCCAAGGATGAAGTGGACAGCATCTGAAGAGTGCCTCTAGGGAGAAGCTGTGTAGCCAAAGCAAAGAACAGAGGGTAGAGAATCAAGTGACATGGGATATGGATTCCAGTTCTCCTGCCCGGAGTTCAAGCTATGTATCCATAAAAATATGACACTATTCATTTTCCAAGCTAGAGGACCACTGTAATGATGGAGTGAAATCAGATAGACAGAAAGTACTTTATAGATGATGAGCTTCCGGGCCATTGTAAGTGATTGGTTTTTATTTTAGGAAGTGATAAAACCTACATGTGCAATATCATGAATGATCAAGAAGAAGAAACAATATCTTCATTTATAAAGTTCCTACTGCAAAGTTGGAGAGGCTACACTGAAATCTACACATGCACACAAAGAAGAGAGGTTAACAAACCTGGAGGAGACATTCCAACTAGAACCAAAGGTACACACAAGGGAATCTAGAAGATTATTCCATAACATCTATGCCACACTCACGTAATTCCATACTAGAGAGCATTCTATCTGAAAGCTATATGTTCATCCAAGAATTCTGCTGTTATCCTTTCTTTTTTAATTTTAGTTTCTTTTGTATAGTCACCTTTTCTTAGAATACATTATTTTCCTATGCCTCATTCAAAGGTCTAGTGGTTTCTTTGTTCACTTGTTTATTTGGCAAAATATCTCATCATTCCTTGAATAAAACAGATTTTGTGGCTATTGCACTGGGAATTGTTTTCAGAAATTAACTTTAAAGATATAACAGGGAGAGAGAGAAAAGAGAGTTTTAAGCAGTTCCTTTACAAAATAGCTTAAAATCTTGCTTTAAAAGAAGTACGTTGTTTGTGGGACAGATCTCAGCTCTGCAGTTGGCTAGCCCTCGCCGCTTCACAGCTATGTGACTCTGGATTGGTGAGCAAACTTCCTGGTGCCTCACTCAGTTGCCTCATCTGTTAAATGGCAAGTGTAGGTATGAGGAATTCAAAGGTTTGTCGTGGGTAGCCCAAATCTTTAGAAGTGGTTCCAGAGTTTTCTCCATCATCCCTTCAGAGCTGGATACCTTGGTATGAAGCCTTCCTTCACATTAACCAACTAAACCTATCTCTTGACTGGATGACATCTGTCCTCTTGCCTGGTGTCATTCACCCCACACTAAAAGCAGAGAAATTGATTTCATAACTGAGAAATTGGCTAAGTATGCAAATAAAGACTCTTCATTCAACTCACAAGAGTTAGCCCATGGGAAAGCAAGACACAGTCATCAGATATGAGTGCTCGGTTTATGAAAATCAGAATTCTCTATGGGCGGGTTGAGATGAAACACACCCTAAAGTATCCTAGCTTTCCTGAACTCCTCCTCATGCATTTTCTAAATAGGATACATTTGACAGTGGCTATGTTCCTGATTTAAACCAAATTCTTCTCCTGAAAGTTGGAGCATTTTAGAAGGGGAGGACAGTAGACCACTACGCCAAACTACAGAACCACCAAACCGCATGCAGATTTGAATTACAGGAAATCAAAATGAGACATAAAAGATGTCAAGTCTCTTTTCATGTGCAAAATTTGTAATAATATGACTCCAACCACCCAAGCTGAAAGTTTATAGACAATATCAAAGATGAAGGAGGCAAGTGAGCTGTAAATTGAGTTTTTGCTAGGGCTACAGAGGGACACTCATTTTAGCTGATAGTCAAAACTCCCTCCTATCTTTGTTGGTATTAGTATTAGTATTGAAGTATGTGAATTTTGAATTATACAAGAACTCCAGAACATATTCCTCAAATATGAACCCTCTGTGTATGCTTTTCATTTATAATTTAAGAACCCCAAATCCAGACAGATCCCTGAAGCCTAAGGACTACTAGGAACCAGAGCATGGAACAGATTGTTCTAAAATAGAGGAAATTGAAGACTTTGCTTTATAAGGTATGGGTTAAGTCTGGTATCTGGTATTAAATTTCATGACAGTCATTTTAGCCATCTAATCTGTCAGGGACACACATTCATGAAGTGACACTGATCTCAGTATCTAGTGTACTGCTGTATCTCAAATATGCTATTGGTTCTTCGTGTTTCTCTTTGCGCTCCTGCAGTCACTCACAGAGGACTCTCCGACTCATAGGATCATTTGTAAACCCCTTTCCAGCTTTAGAAATTGCTTTCATGTATATTAATGCACATTAATTTTAGTGTCTATAATAACTCTGTGAGATAGGTAAGGCAGGGATACTAGGTCACAAAGAAGATAAGAGAACTGCAAAAAGTCACAAAACCTAAGCTGTATGAGACATCTTTAGGCTCCAAATCAGGAGCTCATTATGTCATATCAATCTGTGCTGTGGTTTGGAAATGGTCTAAGAGCAGACTGTCAGCTCACCACTCAGGGCTAGGAATATCTCTCCAAGAAGTAATAGCTACTTACCCTCACACACTAGACTGCTTGCTCACTATTTTTGGCTGCCCAGCATCTGTCCCTTCAGAGGTCCTTCCTTCCTCCATTCGATAGAGTCTCTTGGAACAGTTAAAGGAAGTGCCCACTTTCTCCTTCCATCAGTGAGCATGTGAGCAAATGAATCAATTGGATGCCTTGCTCCCTTCCAGGAACCTCAATTTCAATGAAAAAAAAAATGAAAATGGTTTGGGCTCATTCATTGAGTCTTAGCACTCTGATGCTTCAAAAGAGTTCCTGCCAACTAGAATGCCTGGGTTCATGTCCATTTCCAAGCCTACTTCTTTAGCCTGACACTGATTCTGTAAGTAATGCCATACCTTCCAACAAATTTCTACTTGGTTAAATTAGCCCAAGTCTATTTTGATTACTTGCTATCCAAGAAACATAGCTTGGAACCCAACTAAGGCTGTAACTTTGTGTGTACCCTGGTACCCAAAGAATGAGAGCTGAGAGCACCCGTGTGCGTATGTGTGTGTGTGTGTGTGTGTGTGAGTGTGTGTGTGTGTGTGTGTGTGTACACGTACATGCTCTTACTCTCAAAAGTTTAGACTACATGTCCAAGAGAAAATGATTTCCAATTTTTATTTCTTTGCATGATACAGTGTACAATCATTGAAAATAATATGCTGAATTTTATATGAGCTAAATGGGGATTTAACATTGCTTGTGTTGAAAAGAACAAGAAGTTTGTCTTAGTCTGATGTCCACTTAGTATTTAACTGATTTTATCATTGCTTTGCTTCTTCTCTTACAGGTTTCTTCATAACCAAAAATCAAAGCAGTTACATTTGTGTGATAATTGGATTATTTGATTTTTTTCTGAACGTGAGCTATTCCAAACTATTATCAAGCTTCTGGTAATACATCAGGTCTTCCCTTTTTAAATGTGTTTTGAACAACAACAAAAATGGATAAAAATATTTCTGCTGGCTTTGCAAAGGTTGAAGTAGTTACTTAGAAGTTATGGATGAAAAAAAACCCAAGATTTCTGTCAAACTTAAATTGACTTTTATCACATTTCCCCCATTCTATAGCTTACTCTCTTGATGACATGCTTTTTCCCCTGATCCCAGTAATTCCAAAGCAATTACATCTCCAAGAAAAGAAATGCAATAAGCAAAGTAAATTCATAAAGTAGGGCTCTGAATGCATTTCTGCCATCTTTGGCTTGATATCTGATCCTAGATGATGTATTCCGAACAGCAGGGAGATCATTTGTAATCTTTATTTTGATGACGGCAACAAATAACTGAAAATGCCCTCCTATGACTAAATATGCTTGTTGAATTCTTTTTAATTTTTCAAAAACTACTGTGTTGGGCATCAACATATGCACAAGCAGGAGCACCAACATATGCACGACATATGCACAGCATACTCCTCTCAAGTTTATGACCATGTGCCTTGAAGGGTTTAAGCTACAAATGAGCTGAAGTATGTAGTTCCCATAGAGGTAACCATATTGATAGCTGTTTATCCAAATTTATTATTAAGGTTTTGCCTGAACTGAATGGATTTCTGTGTTTTTGTTGACACTGAACATTTCTGGAAATATAATAAGTTAACTGAGATTAGGGAAGGAAGAAAGGAAGAAAAGAGGAAGGGAGGGGGGAAGGAGGAAGGGAGGGAGGGAGGGAGGGAGGGAGGGAAGGAGGGAGGGAGGAGGAAAGGAATGAGGAAGGGAGGGAAGAAATAACTTTTTTTCTTTCATTTTGTGATACATGAGCTAGTCAGCTATGGGCATACCATCAGTGGGAAAATATCAATCCCAAATAGACCTCTGAATTCTTCAGATCCCACCATATTCTCTTCCCTGATTTACAACAGTCTATTTTTTTTTTTTTTAGGAAATGCAAATGCCATGTTAATACATCCCACAAAGAGCATTCATTAGGAAAGCAAATATCAGGCATTGCACGGGGTAGACTTTATCAGACAGCCCAATGGAGATGGATTTTAAGCTTTGGTTTTGGGGAATTATCTTTGCTTCTCTTTCCTCTCATTAATGCTGACATTAAAATATTAACTATATCTATCAAATGTACTTTTGTAAAAGAGGCATGCAGACTTAATTAAGAATTTCACTGTGAATGTTACTGTAAAATAATTACAATTGTGTCTAATGTGAAAGGTTTTAATTTTTCCCCTTAGTTTATTCATTATTTAGGTAAAATTATGATAATCAGGTATTATATGCCAGATTATACAAATGAGTGGTATGAACGTAGGGTTTTAAAAATTATCATATATGCCAGCTTTTCATTCTACCAAATTAAGGAAAACTGTAGGTCATACATATTAATGAGGCTTTATCACCATTTAAATTTGCCAACTAACTATAGACTTTTATTCTGAAAATACAGTTCTGCATTCAAGCTCCCTTGATACTGCCTATGAGTTCCCCAACAGAGTGTATCTTTATAGTTTACAAATGTCATACCCCTTAGTCTAAGCTCAAAAACAATCTCTGTTGGCACCACTGCCTCTAGGAAGGCTTCCCTTCCTCTCTGGTCTGGATTTGGGAACCCTCATGTGCCCTCGCTTACTGAGCTGTCCTTTCTCTCCCAAAAGCTCATTATACAGTAAGGAAAGTTTATTTCTGATGGTGACTGTTAATTCAGAATATAATGGCCTTGTTGCCTCCCTGCTTTATTCTCTATTCCAGGGCCCAGCAAAGATATTTGTTAGAAGGAGTTACTGAATGAGTCAATGGATGGATGCAACAAATATTGAGCACTCATTAGATGCCAGGTTCTTTTCCAGGAATATGGCTATAAATAAAATAGGATCCCAGTTTTTATGAAGGTTACATTCTATTGAGGGGTTGCTCTCATTTCCAGTGATAAGATTCTAAGATTAGACATAGGTCTAAGAAGACAATCCATCTACTTTAGTGTCCATTTCATGCTTCTTGTGTCAATTTTTTCCTAATAACTGTACAATGGAGTTTTAAATACAAGATCAGGTTATAATACAGTGCTCCTCTTATTTTTTATGTACCACTGTTTCTCATAACTCAGTATTGCTTGGAACCCTCCTAGAGAAGAGAATTGGTGGGCTAAGGCGGGTTCTGGCATTTCTGGAGTACCTGACCAAATCACCCTATAACATCAGCTGCATTCACCGATCCTACCTCGGTTTTGGCAATTGATTATGACCTAATTCTCTGAGTCCTAGTCTTGTTAATCTACTCAGTTGTGCAATTTGAAAAAAAATGCTCTCCAATTATCAACATATGCCTATGTAATACATAAAACAGCATTTAGTACACCAGAACCCTAAGAATGTGATTTCTCCAGTGTTTGTGCATCCCCAGCCCAATGAAATCGGACTTATTCCTCACAGCTCTACCCATTGCCTACAACAACAACGTCTCATTCACTCTGCCTACCTCCAAGTGAATCTCCATACCATAGCTAGTACATCCTTTATGAGGATCTGTACATCAGAGAATACCACTCTTTGACTCAAAACCCTTTGAAAGCTCCTCATCACACTTGGAAGTCCTTTCTATATCCTATGAGGCCTTTCATGAGCTGAGGTAACCCCACTCTCACTCTCAGACCTCACTGCCTACCACTCTCCCACCCCTTATAGGGTGGCCCTGCTATTCCCAGAATATGGGAAAAACACTGGCCCTGCTATTCCCAGAATATGCTCAACATGTTGTCACCTCAGGATTCCCTCTGCTAAATTTCCCCCCGTTTTTCCTGTGTCTGGCTTCAGTTTCCACTCAAATGTCTTGTCTTTGGAAAGGCTCCTCCTCACTACCTCATCAAAAATAGTCCCTGCCACACTCTATCTGCTTGCTGGCTGCATTTTTTTTCATATCACTTATATCACACATTGATCTACTTGTTGTCTACCTCACCTCCTAGAATGTAGAGTCCATTAATGAAAGCATTTGATCTTGTTCGCCTTTCTACCCTCGGGCCTGGAACAGTGCCTGGTACATAGTAGGTACTCATTAATTAATGTTGAATTAATTAATTAATAATATGCTTCCTGCATCCCAAATTGCCTGACCCAAGCATACTTTGAAGGTATTCAAAGTATAACCTCCTCCTGGGTTTCCCAGTACTTTCCCTAATAGTACTACTGATTGTCTACACCTGGGCTGTCGATATGGAAGCCATGAGTCACATGTGGCTACTAAGCACTTGAAATGCAGCCAATCCTAGTTGAGATGTGTTGTAAATATAGAATACACAGCAGGTTTTGAAAACTTATTATGAAGGAAAGAGTGTAAAATATCTTATTGCAATTTTTTTCTTGACTGCATGTTAAAATGATAATATTTTGGCTATGTTAGGTTAAATAAGATACATTATTAACATTAGTTTTACCTGTTTATTTATACTTTTTTTAAGTGTGGTGTGCTAGAAAAATTTAAATGACATATTGTTTCACATTTATAGCCTGATTTATATATTTCTGTTGGGGCGGGGGCTTTAGAGCCAGACTCTCTAAGTAGGAGATGCAAAGGAAAGTATAAAGAGCATAGGCTTTGTGTCATATAGAGGGCTAGAATTCTGGCTTTTCTGATACTAGCCAGTGACCATGAGCAGGATTCCAAACTGAAGCTCAGTTGCTCATCTGTTCAGTGTGTGCAGTGGAGGTACTTTGGAGAACAGTTATGAGAAATAATGAAATGCCATGAAAATATCTTATGTGTCCAAAGAACCCAGAACATGCTGTGCCTTCCCTTCCTCCCATTACTACAGAATCTTGCCATTCAGATGCCACACCTTTTCAGTCTATTCCTCAAGCTCTACAATTTACTTGTATCTAACGAGGCAAGGCTATCTTCTGTGCCGTGGCAAGGATGAAGCATTTATGTGGTCATTTCAACAAATATGTTGGAGTACCTACTTTGTGCAAGAAATTGTGCTATTGTCTAGAACTGGGGTAAAAATGTTTTGAAAACAAATCTGTGAAAAGTAAGGAAGAGGAGCTTTGCAGCATCTTATTGATGGTAGGGCAACAGAGGTGACCCCATGTGTGTGCACTGCTCCACTCTTCTCTAGTGCCAACTGAAGCTATTCCACTAATTCCCTGGCCCTATGCTCCGGTCATCCTGAATGATAGCATGGCTTTTCAGGACTATACCTCAGAAATTTATAGAGACCTGAATGCACAAACTAACAAGCAAAAGCCAGAGTTTTCTAGCTTCCTACTGGAGTTGCTGGGTTAAAACGCAGGAATCTACATTAAAAAGAAAGAAAAGAGAAAAGAAAAGAAGAGAAGAGAAGAGAAGAGAAGAGAAGAGAAGAGAAAAAAGAAAAGAAAAGAAAAGAAAAGAAAAGAAAAGAAAAGAAAAGAAAAGAAAAGAAAAGAAACCACACAGCAGATCCTGGTATATATACAACCAGAACTAAGAATTATACAAAGGGTGTTCACAAATCATGTTAGCATTTGCATTTTGGCCTCCCATAAAATAAACTCTCTTGGGCAAAGCACAGAACCTTCTTAAATTTCAGATTCCTTATCTATCTATAAACTTATACCTATAAACAGGGCAGATGTCAGGATAGAATTGCATACTGCCTGGGACACCCTTACATACCTAAACAGACTTCATGAATGGTAGCCATTTCAGTATTACAGTTAAAAAACCAAAAAGGGGGGCGCCTGGGTGGCTCAGTTGGTTAAGCAACTGCCTTCGGCTCAGGTCATGATCCTGGAGACCCGGGATTGAGCCCCACATCAGGCTCCCTGCTAGGCGGGAAGCCTGCTTCTCCCTCTCTCACTCCCTCTGCTGTGTTCCCTCTCCAGCTGTGTTTCTCTCTGTCAAATAAATAAATTAAATATTTTTTTTAAAAAAAGGAAACAATGATACCAAAAGGAAAAAGAGCTTCTCTACCATCATTGCCTCTGTTCTCTGGCATTTTTGACTTTGCTCCAAATTTCAAGTCATCCACTTTTTAATAATCCTTAAGCACTTAGGACAGGTGTTCTAAGTACCAGCCTCGCTGAACATTTTTTGTATTGAGGCAATGGGGCAATTACTACCAAAAGTCCAATCAAAATATCTGTATTTAAGACTAATGAAGATGAGATGTTCCTTCAGTAGCCAGTGGTTCTCTTTCTCATGCTGTGCAAATGTTCAAATTTGTAATCGAAATATGACACGCCCCCCCCCCAAATCCCCATGCACCTTCCTGAATAAATTCACAGGGACTGGAACTGGATTTCTCAACCATGCCATAAAAGAAAAGGACTAAAGAGTTGGTCAGAAGTGACCCTGGAATGGTTAATTTAGAATTTTGTTCATGAAGTACAGAGCTCTGAATTTTTATAAACTTCCCTGGAGATTTCAGATAGAAGTTTCAGCATGTCTGGCATTTCACTTCATCTTGACTGAGCTGAGCCCCAGCCTCTCTCCCAGCTCCTGGTCCTGGGGCTTGGCCAGGAACCCATTGAGTTGAAGAGAGAAGATGAAAAAAATTACAGAATGTTTTTGAGATTCATGCAGAGACCCTTATTGGTTCTCAGAAATGTCACTAGAATACCCGGGAGAATTAGGTGGTATCTCCATCCAATGATTCTCTTATGATTTTATAATCACGGAGAAATTTCTTAACCATGTGGTATAGCAATTTAAAAAAAAAATGTCTTCTCTCCCCTGCCCTCTCATGAATTCCTTCCATATACCATGAGTATCAAACAGGAAAAAAATCAAGCACTTTGCTTCTTTTCTCAAGTCAATGTCTAGCTAATTATTGGGCAACATTTTTTCCTGGTAAAGGAATAAACAAATAAACAAATGCAAAACTATCTAGTTTTTATCCTGAAAAACATGTAGGTAATAATTGCAACTATATTGTTTTCCCTGGGATGCTAACACAGATGTAACAAATGTGACATGAGGAACAAATCAATATTAATATCACTAAAGTAGCCAATCAATAATTCTTTCCAACCACAAAATATCCCATATTTGATGGTGACAAAAGCCAATCAGAAGCCTTTAACACCAATCAAACCTTTCTATGTAGCAACTGGATTGTAAAGGTATTTATTTGAGAGAGAGAGAGAGAAGGAGCAGGAGGGGCAAAGGGAGAGGAAGAGAGAATCTCAAGCAGACTCTGTGATGAGTGCAGAGCCCAATGTAGGGCTCAATCTCACGACCCCGAGATTACGACCTGAGCAGAAAGCAAGAGTCAGACACTTAACTGACCGCACCACTCAGGCAACAGGCAACTGGATTTTAAATGTTGGGTCCGTTTTTAGTACTCTGACTTTCACTTAAAGCTTGAACAGTCAATAATGATCCAATAAAAGAGGTTTAATATTTGAGAGAGTTAATACTTGGAGTTATTTCTTAGGCCTTAGAGGAGAGCATAATATCTGAAACCAGTTGCATATACTTAGCTTTTCTTCAGCACATTGATTTTAACAACATACCAGTGTTAGAGGTCACATCAGAGAGAAAATTATACATACTTGAATGTCACTTTGTCACTTTTTAAAATTTCATTTGGATGGAGACATTATTGAAATGTTTAATTGAAAAGATTACCCTTTTTTAGGAATATTTCTATTTAATAGGTTGAGGAATAAACACAAGGAAGAAATAATGCAGAACTGAAGGCAGTTCTGTCTTCCGAAGCTACTTCTTCTCTAATTGGATAAAAGAGTCAAAGAAAATGGTGTAGATATCAAATCAAGTATGCAGAAGCAAAGAGTTGTGTTCATTCCCACCTATCCAGCCCCATATGGTAAGAGAGAGTTAAGGGCAACAGTCCCTAACCAGAAGGGTTTGACCCCAAATGCTAGGCCTGAGATGAAATGCCACAGAAGGAGATGAGCATGGGTGTAGCTCAAAATGGACATCTGGAAACCTCTAGACCATAGGGGTAGAATGAGAATTGATAATTGAACTGATAATTAGAGAAAACATTAGTATCTTGAAATGTCTATGACTTTTTTCCTTTCACTCTTTCTTTAACCAGTTATTGGATTTCTTAGAAACTTCTTATAAAATGTGCTTATCAGTGCTTTTACTTACATTGTAACACATTTAGTTAGCTGAGAAAAATACAAAATTTCTGGTGGCTCGGCCATCAGTTCCTGAGGAGAGAGTGAGGCAACTTGTCTACCTCCATGATCTATTTAGAGCCTTCTACAGAGCTGTGTGGCCAACGCTTACTGAGTACCTACACTGTGCCAAGAACTTAAAGACATGATTTCATTTAACACTAAGAATTATCCCGTGATACAAGTAGCTGGAGCTGAAAGAGTTTGGATATTTGTTCAAGACCATGATACTAGTAAATGGCAGAAATGGGACATAAGACAGGTCTTTGTGTGTCTTACTTCACTCGACTAAGACACAAGTCCCCAGAATTCCTAATGAGTCTTGAAAATATGTCCTGTGGAGCTGATCATACAGGGTAATGTATATGTTACAGAAATACTAGAGGTTCCTGGGACACCTGAGTGGCTCGGTCCATTAAGCATCTGCCTTTGGTTCAAGTCATGATGCCAGAGTCCTGGGATGGAGGGCTACATGGGTCTCCTTGCTCAGCAGACAGCCTGCTTCTCCCTCTGCCTGCCTCTCCCCTTGCTTGTGCTTGTACACGCTCTCTCTCTGACAAATAAAATCTTAAAAACAAAGTCATAGTTTCCTAATTGGAAATTTTTCTCATGTTTTAATATTTTAAAGAATCTGGCCCCTGTGCCCCAGACCCCCACCCCCCCAAAAAAAATCTCTTGTGTTCAAGGAAGAACTGTTTAAGTCTGCAGAAATAAGCACAGCACAGTGCTTGGTATACTTTTCTAAATTTGCTCAGTTTCTGCTAATATCCTTTTGCTTTTAACCAAAGGGAAACAATGAGCCCTACCAAAAGTTAAATTCAAAACCTTCTCTTCCCCATTTCTTGGGGATTACAACTTTTCAAAAATCCATCCCTTTTTCCTTGTAGAAACATTTGCAAAACTAACATCCATAAACCACATAAACATTACTTAAAAAACACTCATTCTCTTTCTTTATTTTTCTTTGAGACCCACCAAATCCAATATATTGACCTTCATTAAAATTAGTACACCTAACACCATTGCCTTAAGATTCTTGTGTAATAGTCCCCTGTGCAACCTGAACATCCACTATTCCAAGCACACTACAAGGCAAAAATTTTTAACTTGTCAAACTAATTCGTAGGGTCCCTCTTGCTTGGTGCTCATCATTTACATAATCAAATCAGTATTGCATTTGTACTTAACAGTGAGCAGCACACTATTAATATTCAATAAAACACTATTTAGCATTCAAACAATGTTGGAAAAGAATAGTTAATAAAGTCTAAAAATATTCCCTCCATATTGATAAAAGAAAAGAAAACAAGTCTCAAAGGGTTACAAAGACTACAAATCTCACTGAATAGGATCTGGAAGGATATACATGAAGCTGCTACTAGTGATTGTGTCTGTTCAACAAGAATTAGTGGATTTCTTTTTTTTCCTTCTATATTCTGTTTTGAATTTAAAGGACATGTGAGGTTTTCAAAATAAGAATGATAGAAGTTATTTATGAATTCTAATCATATGTGTATATTACTATATATTTCATTTTGTCCTCACCAGGAAAATTACTCTCTTCTCTGGCTGTGAGATAGGCAAAATGAGTGTTAGTAACTCATTCATTGTACATGTGGAGAAATAGAGATTAAACAATT
Source organism: Spilogale gracilis (assembly GCA_004023965.1). NCBI lineage: Eukaryota > Metazoa > Chordata > Mammalia > Carnivora > Mephitidae > Spilogale > Spilogale gracilis. Next base: position 35,912 of record PITA01011421.1, on the reverse strand, counting down.
TGCTGCTAGCTCCCAAGGTGGAAGAGGCCAAAGTGAAAATTAGGACTGGTGACGACAATCTGTGTTATTTCCACAACTCCTCTATATATTGATGTGATTGCAATCTTAGGAGAGTCCGTTCTCATTGAAAGTACATCCATATATATCATTTATTACAACTTTCTACCAATATGGAAACATTAGATGTGATATGACATAAAGCTTCCATCTTTCAATCAATTCTGATACAGTCATAATGGGAGACATTAATAATCAATCACAGCACTCTATCTTATTGGCACAAGGCACAACCTTAAAAGCTTTCACAACCTACGTTTCCAGACAGCCACTTGCACATTAGACTTGGCACACGGAAAGAATGTAGCTACATGCACCAGGAAAACCATGAGGACATGCATGGCAGGAATTTGCCATCCCTGGGGATGTCAAAGAGTAAATCACCAGCAATTAAATATACATACTGAAGCTCAACTACTGCATTCAAATTCATTCATCTACTTACCTAATATGTCACATTGTGGAGAAAACAGAGGTTGGGCATAAATTTTACTTTCAAAGGTCCTATGTTCTATTGGGAAAAAGACGAAGATTCTAAAAGCCTGTACTGCAGAGGGGAGAATTCCATGCATCAGACATCGGTGCTCTGCTCACAGAAAGTCAGAGGAGCTTGGAGAGGGGCAAGATGACCTCCATCTACTGCCAAACAAAGCTTCTAGAGGGGCTAGCATTTGAGCTTGGTGCCGACATAGGAGTTTGGGATTTATTTCCCTGGCTTTGGGGAGTTAGAGATGGCTCTGAGAAAGTAGATGCCATGATGAAAGTTGTAAAATGGAACACATCGGCAGGATCACATAGGCTCACCTGAGTGGAAACAGGCCAGAGATTCAAAGGACATCACAGAAGGAGAACTGCAACTCCCAACTTCAGGTCTGAAGATGTCAGTGGTGCTTTTAGATAGCACAGTTGTAGGAAAAATAAATACCTTTGACCAGTTTTAGTACCTGCTTCTCTCTCCTGCATTCAGTCTGTGTTGACCTGACCTAAAGGGATCTGGCTGCCACTTAAGCGAAGATAAAATATGGTCAGCTCAGTAATGGAAACCAGGAGCACCAACGCAGCTTGCTTCCTCTGCTGCAGGACAAATACATCAAGCTTTCTCTCTGCTTCACCTGAGCTGGAGCCCAATTTATCTGCTGGCTCAGGACTTCACCATCCTTACAGAACAGGAAAAGGAGAAAAGAGGAAGAGGAAAAAATAGAAAGAGGAGCACCTGGATGGCTCAGTCATTAAGCATCTGCCTTTGGCTCAGGTCAGGATCCCTGAGTCCCAGGTTCGAGCCCCACATGGGGCTCCCTGATCAGTGGGAAGCCTGCTTCTTCCTCTTTCACTCCCCCTGCTTGTGTTCCTTCTCTTGCTATGTTTCTCTCTGTCAAATAAATAAATAAAATCTAAAAAAAAAAAAAATAGAAAGAGGAGGGAATTTAGGGCAAGACATAAGAACATTCCACTCCCAAGAACTTGGGGACAGAGGACAGGCCCAATGGAACTAGCAACTAGCATTTATTGAGAACTTCCTGTAGATTAGCGCTTTATAGCTGCTATCTCATTTAATCTCTAAAACAACATTATAGAGAGCATATGATTACCCCTAAATTATAGGAAAAGAAACTCAAACCCAGATTCAGTGCAACAAGAACCAGCCAACAATCTCCTGAGAAGCAAGAAGTCGCTTGCCCAAGATGCTAAATCCAAGCAGCAAGTGGGTGAACTGGGTCTAACCTCAGGTGTCTACCTGGCTCTTCAGGCCATGTTTTCCCACTGCACAACTTAGTGTGTCAACAGCAAACAGCTGCACTTACTGGGGTGACGAACAGAGGGGGAGCAGGGGTAAACATTATTTCTCATTAACTTGTTTTCACTCATTCTCTTAACTTTATTCTTTGCATTGATTTGGATTTTTGGCCTTTTCTGAACAATCTGTTTATTTTCAAAGAGTTTACCAGCGCAGCATCAAAATGACTTGTCAAGCTTCACTCCTGTGTCAGGTGCTTGACACACTATAGCAGCCCTGCTCTTCCCTGTGAGGTCTTTGCGAGCTGCCGATGCTTACCTTTCTCGTGTGGATTTCTGACATGACTGTGACAGCGGTGTGCACCACTCTATTTCTTTTCTGTGTTTTACTTTCCTCTCCACCAAACTAAGTTTCAGGAATCCATTTCTTGGTGTACACAATAAAGCACAGGCTATCACTATTATTTCTTGTTTGTTCCTCCATTCTTGGATATGCTAAGGGATATACCACCATTACTAAAATATTAATGCTGCATCCCAGGACACTAGAGTAGGCAGATGACAACAAGCAGGAAATGGCAATGCAAGCTAGAGTAATAAATAAGCCACGGAATGGGACAACTGCAGATCCAGAAGTCCAGACAATAGGCATCAACCATCTCATACAAAGGGGGGAAATTTTGATGAAAGGCTATAGGATCAAAATAAAAAGGCATTTCATGCTTAACTGCTGGATGCTTGTTAGTGGCATGGATCCTCCACCCCATAATGCAATAAGAGCCATAAAGACTTGAATCTTTTTTGTTTTTATCCACAGTGGAATTACCTTTGTTGACTTCTTTGCAGATTTATTAAAGCAATTCATGCCCATTGTAAAAGTTTCCAAATTATGTACCTTATATACACTCTCTTCACTCCATAAAATAACTTCAATTACCACGGGGATAAATACCCTTAGAAATGTGTTATGAAGTATGGTTCTTAGCACAAAGGGATACATATCATACCTAATACACTGAAACCTGCTTTCTTATTTGACTCCATATCAAAGTCGTATCTCTCTGTCAACATACTGGTTTTCCACTTAAATATAACAGAGTAAAGACATTTTAATTCCACGTTCCTCCTTCTAAATCCATCAAAGACAAGTTTAAAAAATGAAAATGGAAGTTAAGTATATTCCCATAGTAATGAAAGAGGTAAACCTACAAAATTCTAAACAGCTATGAATCATAAATCACAAATTCTGCCATATTCTTTGAAACTTGGCCCAAAATGAGAAAGTAACTGAGGGTTACATATAACTTCCATAGACATTAAATTCCCTCAACATGTTAATGACCCAGGTCTGAAAGGTCAATATAAGAATTTCTTAATAGAAACAATGAGATCTAGGGACAGAGGCAGACCAAAGGAGAAGTGGGGACTGTCCCTACACAATCCCACTGTTTATAGCAGGAAAGCTAAGCAGGTTGAGCTCACATGCCATTTTTATTGTTCACAGCCCAGGCTTACAAAGTGGTCTGATGACCCAGTGTGTCCATTTTGTGCCTACTATGCTAGTACAATTATAAATGACACCTCTTTTCACTATGGAGTGAATGATCACTTGAATAATAAATTCTGTTGTCTCTCTACCTATTGCTAAGAGAGATTGCAGGAAATGAGGTGGGGCAAGCAGAAAGGACAGGATTGGCCCCTGAATTACAAACAGAGGATTTTGTAACTTTCAAGGTTTCTTCTGAGCCATGGTAATACTGAAAACACTGAAACCCAAGGGAGATAAAGGAAAAAGAGTGAAACTTGAATCAAGTGATTGCAATTTATCTATCTTCCTCATTCATCGCCACACATTCTTATTTATAAACTGAATCACTAAGCTAATAATTACTTAGTTGAATTACTTGATGATTGGTAATAATTGGAAAGGATCCAAGGTGGAACAAATGCATAAATAATTGGCAGAGAAGGTGTACAGATGATGAAGGAAGCATCATAAAAAACACAGACTAAGACATATATATTGAGAACAATTGTCTCCTCAAAGAAGTTTCCAGCCACATGATATCTGTAATAAAATAACTCTAAACAAAGTTAAGACATTTCAATTGTCTATAGTTGCATTAAAAAGTACCTGAAAATTTTAGTGGCTTAAAACTTCTTTTCTTTATTTCTTCCTTTGTTCCTTCCTCCCTCTCTTCCTTCTTCCCTCCCTCCCTTCCTTCCTTCCTCAGAGAGAGTAAAAGAGCACAAGTACGGAGAGCAGCAGAAGGAAAGGGAGAAGCATGGAGCACTATGCAGGGCTTGATCCCAGGACCCTGGGATCATGATCTGAGCCAAAGGCAGATGCTTAACCATCTGAGCCATTCAGGTGCCCCAAAACTTATTTTCTTACAAAACTTCAATTTGGACAGGGCTTGAGGAGGACCACTTATCTATAACCTACATTAACGTTAGGAGAGGTAGCTCCACTTATCTATAATCTACATTAATGTTAGAAGAGGTAGCTCCACTGAAACTGGGAAATCCACTGATAAAACAAATCACTCAGATGATTGGCTGCCAGGTGCTGAGTAAGCTGAGAGCTCAGCTGGGATTGCTGACTGAGTTTCTTGGTTCCCTTCTGCATGGTCTTTCCACCTGGCCAGTTTGAGCTTGCTCACAGCATGGCCATCTTAAGGCTGTTGGATTCCTTGTGTGACAGGTCACTTCTAATAGCACAGAAGTGGAAGCTGCCCAGATCTAACACAGTATTGCTTCCAGCATATTTCACAGTTGAAGTGGGTAACACAGGCAGCCCAACTCATGAAGCATGAGTGGCCCTAGGGCACAGATACTGGAAGCTATGGCTCCTTAGATGACACTAAAGTGAACACCTAGACCCTTAATGATCCATCATATTCCCCTAACTGAACTCCCCTTCACCCCAAAGAATCACTAGGGTCTCATCCATTGTAGCATCAGATTTACTTAAAGTATAGGACACTGTCATTCAAAGCAGCTCCAGATGTGAATGAGGTTCCTCAAGGGCAGCTCTTGATCTAAAGACATGTGAACTGAATAGACAAACTTCTAACTCCCCACCTAAAATGTCCAATATATGATGGTGAGGCAGGGTCAGAAGAACTACAATAAACACACTAATTCAAAAAAAGGCGGGGGGACAATAAGAAACACATAACAGCCCATGGCAATACTGAAATCCAGTTGGGCACAGATCACAACTTCCTCCATCAAGAACCAGTTCTGCCACAAAATATGATCCATGGTTACAGCTGAGTAGATTTCTCAACATGCTTTCTGTTTTTTGTTGTTAGGGCCCAAGAGGCCTCTTTTTATTCTATTTCTATTACTTTATAGTCTGATACAATTCCTATAAAAACTCAATTGAATCCCTAGTCATCAAATTATAATTCACTCTCTTAGATGAGAGAAACACCCACAAGATCTCTCTCTACTTTAGAACTAAGGGAGTGCTATCTAGCTGAGAAGGTCTACAGTTATGCTCTTAAAATTACCAGAAGTCTTTTTTTTTTCTTTTTTTCTAGATGAGGAACGAACTAAGAGACACCACCTTTTGTTCTTCTAATGTTTTAGCAAAGGACTTATAAGTTCCTGGCCACAAAGCCACGTTTCACAGGCAGTATTGTATATTTTATACTTGCCATGAGACCATTTCTTATTTTGAGAAAATTTTCCTAAGAATATTAGAATGAGTAATCGTTTTAGTTTCTGATCCAGCAAGTTCTGGGTTGGAAATACTCCAATTCTGTTTAAAAATGAAATAATGCCTTATTTCGTTTCTCTCTCTAATAGTACTTTATCACATGTAGATAAAAGAGTCAGTTAACTCACTATTCTATCAGGAAATATTCTAGCAAGATAAATAGGTTAATTAGGTACATTTTCTATTTTTCAATATTCTATAAGCAATAGTCTGTCTAGCTGTCCTGCTAATATATAATGTGGGCTCCCCTATATGAAGTTTCCAACAGTAGTTTCCTTTCCTCCTTTCAAGACTCTACTGACAGCCTCCCAAGACCCTCTGGCTTCTTCCCATTACCCAGTTCCAAGAAGTTCTTCAAAAGAAGCTTCAAGAGGACAAGCCCCATTAGGCAAGAATATTTCTTGAAATAAAGATGTAAATCTGTCACAAAAGATACACCATAACTCAGGAAAAAGTGATATAAAAGAAAAGACAGCAAGAGATATTCTGATACATATTATATACCTAGAACTAATATAAAACTGTTTATAGTGATATTAAACTTTTTTTAAAAAAAAGAGAGATATTCTGGTAAAGCAACCAAACTTCAAAGATACACAAAAAGAGTTCTATGGAAATTTAGGCCAAAAAGTAGTTTTTGTAAAAAGGGGAACTACTAGACTTTAGATTTTTCCACAGTAACATTAGATAATAAAAGGCAATAGAGTGGGCACCTGAGTGGCTCAGTTGGTTAAGTAACTGCCTTCAGCTCAGGTCATGATCCTGGAGTCCTGGCATCAAATCCCGTATCAGGCTCCCTACTCGGCAGGGGGTCTGCTTCTCACTCTGACCTTCCACCTCTTGTGCTTTCTTTCTGTCTCTCTCTCTCTCTCTCTCTCTCTCTCTCTCTCTCTCTCTCTCATTCTCTCTCTCAAATAAACAAAATCTTAAAAAAAAGAAGGCAATAGAGTGGTAAGAGTGGTATGTGAAAAGTTCTGAGGGAAGTTTATATCCCTCCAGATTTACTGCAAGTGCAAGATTAATAAGAGAAATTCATAAGCCTTAAGGACTCAGAGAACATTCCCCATGAGTCTTTATGAGGGGGAAGAGACTGATGATATATCCCACCAAATAAATGATAACTTAAAGTGAGAAACTGAAAAATAGATGTGTGTTGGTAAAATACCAGTGAGAATTAAATCTAGTTCAGCTTGGAATTAAGACCCACCAACATGGTCAATTGTGGCTACATAGCAGAAAGCAAATGTTATACCTCTTAAAAATGTGTAAATATCAATATAAAATAATTAATGAAGAAGCAAGATGGAGGTAAGTAAAGGTATTCCCAACTTCCTTATCTTTCAGACTACAGATTTTATAAATGCTAAATCTTATATATATAATTAAAAACTAATTACGTCAGAATCTTATGGTTTTTCACATTTTTAAAATTTGGGATATCATCTTAAAATTGTAGCTTTTATTACCTGAAGTTACACAATATCTCTGGATGATTTTTCCTCTGTTAAATTCACCTTCATACACAATGATCAAGTAAGATTTATTCCAGGAATGCAAGGATTGTTCAATATCCTCAGTCAGTTAGTGTGATATACCATACTAGTAAAATGAAGGATAAAAATCACATGATTATCTTAATAGATGCAAAGAAAGTACTTGGCAAAATTCAACATCCACAATAAAAACTCTCAACAGAGCAGATACAAAAGGAACATATCTCAGTGTAATAAAGGTCATATATGATAAGCCCACAGCTAAAATCATAATCCATCATGAAAAGCTAAATTTTTTTTCTCTAAAGTCAAGAACAAGACAAGGATTGTCTTGATTGCCAACTCTTGTCATTTTTAGTCAATGTAGTATTGGAAATCTTGGCCACAGCAATTAATCAACAAACGATATCAAAGGCATCCAAATTGGAAAGGAAGAAGTTAAAACTGTCTCTATTTACAGACGACTGATATTATATTTAGAAATCCCTAAAGACTCCATCAGAAAACTGTTAGAACTAATAAACAAATTCAATAAAGCTAAAAGATACAAAAATCAATATACAAAAATCTGTTGTTTCCTATACACTAATGATGAAAGACAAATTAATAAAACAATCCCATCTAAGATTTCATCAGAAAGAATAAAGTACCTAGACAAAAATATAACCAAGAAGGTGAAAGACCTGTATATTTAAAATTATAAGACATTAATCAAAGAAGTTGAAGATGAAACCAAGAAATGAAAAGATATTCCATGCTCATAAATAAGAAGAATTAAAATTAATAAAATGTCCATACTATCTAAAGAAAATTACACATTCAATGCAAACCTTATCAAATTTTCACTGGAATTTTTCACAGTAATAGAACAAAGATATCTAAAATTTCTATGAAACCATAAAAGACCCCAAATAGCCAAAGCAATCTTGAGAAAAAACAAACCTGGAGGCATCATAGTTCCTAACTTCAAGCTATATTACAAAGCTTTAGTAATTAACACGATGTGATGTTAGCATAAAAACAAACAGAAAGAGCAATGGAACAAACAGAAAACTCCGAAATAAACTCATATGTATATAGTTAATTAATGTGTGACAAAGGAGCCAGGAATACACAGTGGGAAAAAGAGTGTCTTCAGTAAATGGTGTTGGGAAAATTGGACAACCACAGGAAAATGAATGAAACTAAACCACTCTCCTACACCGTACACAGAAATTAACTCAAAATGCATTAAGACTTGAACATAAGACCTGAAACCATAAAACTTTTAAAAGAACACACATGTATAAGCTCTTTGGCATAGGTCTTGGCAAACAATCTTTTTGAAATCTGACACCAAAAGCAAAAGCAAAAAAAGCAAAAATAAACTCATGGGATTATATCAAACTAAAAAGCTTCTGCACAGTAAAGAAAACCATCAGCAGAATGAAAAGGCAACCAACTGAATGGGAGAACATATTTACAAATAATATATCTGATTGCACATTGGCTAATGTACAAAATATATAAAACACTCATATAACTCATTAGCAAAACAAAAAAATAAATAAAACAATCTGAATAAAACATGAGCAGATCTGAAAATTTCCAAAGAATACACACAGATAGCCAACATGTATACGAAAAGATGTTCTACATCATTAATTAAATGCAAATGCAAAATAAAACCACAATTAGTAATCACCTCATACCTGTTAGAATGACTATTATGAAAAAGACTAGAAACAACAAGTGTTGGTAAAGATGTGGAGAATATGGAATCATGGTGCACTGCTGATGGGAATGTAAGCTGGAGCAGCCTCTATTAAAAACAACAGGGAAATCCTTCAAAAAATTAAAAGTAGAACTACTGCATCATTCAGCAATCCTACTACTGGGTATTTATCCAAAGATAACAAAAACACTAATTTAAAAAGACATATGTGTCCCTATGCTCACTGCAGAATTATTTACAATACCCAAGACTGAGAAACAACCTAAGTGTCCATCAATGAAGGAATGGATAAAGAAATTGTGGTATGTATATACAGTGGAATATTATTCAGCCATAATAAAGAATGAAATCTTGCCATTTGTGACAACATGAATGGACCTCAAGGGCATATGCCAAATGAAGTAAGTCAGACAGAGAAAGACAAATATATTTGATCTCACTTATATGTGGAATGTAAATTATATATATTTTACATATATAATATATATGCAATAAGGAATATATGTATATCTGTGTGTGTGTGTGTGTGTGTATGTGTGTGTAGCAACCTCATAGATAAAGAGAACGAATTTGTGGTTGCCAAAAGCAAGGAGCAGGGGTGGAATAAGTGGATGAAGTGTTTCAGGTTCTTTTTATATAGTTTAAATTTAATTTTTAAAATCAAGTAATTATATTTATGATATTGTGTAAGATTAGATATATTGGAGATGTAAGAATTATATTTAACCTCCTACATAACTCAGCTAGAAAACTGGACAATATATATGAAATAACTACTATCAGACATTGGAAAATAGACAATGCAGGTTAGGATCCTGACAGAAGGAAAATAAATAAGGTGATCCCTACAATTGTTCTGCTTCTCTGACTATAGCAATTTTAAGACCATGAACATGGAAGCAAAAACCAAAAACAGCCTGGTGCTCTTGTTGAAATATTCATCAGAGACTGAAGAGGATGAAATGGGGAGAAAATGTAGGCAGAGTTCCAAAAAGGATGAAGCCACACAATGAAAGATCTCCAGAAAGCTATAGAGGGGCATAGCGGTTACCTGGAATCTTTACTAAATACAAAGTTGTGCATGAATAGAGTGAAACTCCCAAAGACAGAACAATTGTCAGAGCTCATACAATTGTGAGGTGTTCAGGTTTCGATGAACCAGAGTACGGTATCCACAGTGATCACCTGGGATATTCAGTAGACACTCAAGAGGGGTCATGATTTAGTAATAGAGTTGATCTATGCCTAAAGTTTACTATAAACTAATGTTCACATCACCTACAAAAAAAGGACTCAATGAGCTCAAGCTGATAGAAAAATACACATATTTCAATATGAAGTCCAAAACCCTTTAAAGGAAGACAATGAAATCCAGACAGTCAACTATGTAATATACATAATGTACAGAATCCAACCAAAAGTTACTAAAAGGTACAATAATCAGGAGAATGTGACCTATAGTCAGGACAAAATCCAGTCAAAAGAAACAAAGATGGAAATGATTGATGATGGAACTCACAGAGATGATGATGAAGATGATGGAATTCACAGAAAAGGATCAGTTAAAAGTTAAAACAGTTACTATAATAATGGATTTGTATTTCATAGAAAATACAACTATAATGAGGAGGAAAACAGACATATTAAAAGAGAATCAGGGGGCTCCTGGGTGGCTCAGTTGGTTAAGCAACTGCCTTTGGCTCAGGGCATGATCCCGGAGACCCGGGATCAAGTCCCACATCGGGCTCCCTGCTCGGCAGGAAGCCTGCTTCTCCCTCTCTCACTCCCCCTTCTTGTATTCCCTCTCTGGCTGTGTTTCTTTCTGTCAAATAAATAAAATCTTTAAAAGAAAAAAAAAAGAGAATCAGATGGAATTTTTAGAGATAAAAATTACAGTATCTAAAATAAAAATTTTAGTAGATAGATTTAACAGCAGATTTGACCCTGCAAAAGAAAATATCCGTAACCTTGAAAACATAACAGTAGAATGTAAAGTAAATGAAGCACAAGGAGGAGAGAACAGAAAATGGTCTAAGAAGGAAGAGCTCAATATGGTGGAGGAGTAGGAGACCTAGATATCATCAGGTCCCAGGCGTTCAGCTGGATAGTTATCAAACCAGTTGGAACACCTAACAACTCAACAGGAGATTGAAGAGAAGAGCTGCAATTCTAGGAAACACAAAAGTGATCGCTTTTGGAACATGGGGCACGTGGAGAAATGAATTGGAAGGAACATTTGGGAAGATAGACCACGGGGGAGGGGCTGGCTCCAAGCCAGCAGTAGTGCAGCAAAGCACAAAATCAGAACTTTTAGAAGTCAGCTCCACTGAGTGATGTCACCTCCAGAGGCTAAGCGGAGGGTGGAACCCTTGTTGGAACAGTGTGGTCTCAAGACCTGTGGGGTCACAGAAGGTCCCAGGGTGCCTGAGCACACATAGCCCCCAGGTATCAGAGCGGGGAAGCTGGCTGCAGAGACAGAGCTGAGGAAGGGGCTCTCAGCTCGGGGTTACCTTAAACTGTGATCCGAGGCACAGACAGGCCACTGCTCTTCAAGCAGGGACCCCACACGTGGTTGTTTTGGGGAGAACCCTCCTTCTTCCACTGGAAGGGGTGGCACAGGAGTGTGCTGCAGGAATCCACTGGTTTTGAGACTCCAAAGGGGGCCGAGTGCCAGAGACAGAAACGCTCCATCACAGGCTGGGTGGGCATGGAGTGTGGCCAGAGACCAGGGAAACAGGCGACATCGACTGCTTTTCTCTGAGGCTGCACTGAGGAAAGGAGCCCTGAGCTCTCTCAACTCCCCCAAGCCAGAGACTGGGGGCCACCATCTTCATTCCTGGTCTCTAAAGCTGTATGGAAAGCATTCAGGGAACAAAAGCTCTGAGAGCAAACCTGAGCAGATTGCTGAGCCTGGCCTCTGGTAAGGCCGGGCAGTTCCAACTCAGGCAAAGACATTTGCAAATCACTGCAACAGGCCCCATCCCCCAGAACATCAGCTAGAACGTTCAGCCAAGACCAAATTTACCAATCAATGAGAACTGCAGAACTTCAGGGAAATGCAACATGTAGAATTCATGGCTTTTCCCCCATGATTCTTTAGCCTTTCAAAGTTAATTTTTTTATTTTATTTTTTCTTATTCTATTTTTTAGTTTTTTCTCTTTCCTATTTTAACTTTTTTAAAAAATATTCTATTTTACCAATACCTTTTTAAAATTCTTTTTAATTTTTGTTTTATAATCATATTCGATACCTTCATTGTATATAAGTTTATTTTTTGTATACATATAGGTTTTACTTTCTTTAAAACTTTCAGATACACTTTCTTCTAAAAGGTAAAAATATACCCCTAAATCTAGCACATGGCTTTGTTCCAGTCTCCAGCCTCATCACATTCTCCCCTATTTTTTTTCTTTTTTCAACCACTTTCTTATCTTACCAATTCTTTTTTTTAGAATCTTTTTTAATTTTCATATTTACACTCATATTCCATCCCTTCATCATATATACCCATATTTTTGTACATACATAAGTTTTTCTTTCTCTACAGTTTTGGGAGGTAGTTTCTTCTAACAGACCAAAATACACCCAAAATCAAGCATATGCCACTGTCCTATTCACCAGTCTCATCAGAGAAAGAAGAGAGAGATAGAGAAGAGAGAGAGAGAGATTTTTTTTTTCTTTCCTTTCTTCTTCCCCCATTTTTGGGTCTCTTCTGATTTGGTTAGTGTATATGTTTCTGGGGTCATCGCTATGCTTTAGTATTTTGTTCTCTCATCCATCTATCCTTATCTGGATAAAATGACAAGGTGGAAAAACTCACCTCAAAAAAAAACCAAAAAAACACAGGCAATACCAATGGCTAGGGACCTAATCAATAGGGACATTAGTAATACGTCAGAACTAGACTTCAGAATGATGATTATAAAGGTGATAACTGTCAAAAAAAGCATGGAAGAGCCTAGAAAATCTTCCTGGAGAAATAAAATCCCTTTCTGGAGAAATAAAACAACTAAAATTGAATCAAGTTGAATAAGAAAAAGCTATTAATGAGGTGCAATAAAAAATGGATGCTCTTATAGCGAGGATAAATGAGGCAGAAGAGATAATTAGTGATATAGAAGACCAAATGATGGAAAATAAAGAAGCTGAGAAAAAAAGAGGCAAACAACTACTGGACCACAAGGGAAGAACTGAAGAGATAAGTGATACCATAAGATGAAACAATATTAGAATAATTGGGATCCCAGGAGAAGAAGAAATAGAGAGAGGGGCAGAAGGTATATTGGAGCAAATTACAGCAGAGAATTTCCCCAATTTGGCAAAGGGAACAAGCATCAAATTCCAGGAGGCACAGAGAACCCTCCTCAAAATCAATATAAATAGATCCACACACTATCATCTAATAGTAAAACTTACAAGTCTCAGTGACAAAGAGAAAATCTGGAAAACAGCTCAGGAGAAGTCTGTAACATAAAATGGTAGAAATAGTAGATCGGCAACAGACCTATCCTGGCAGGCCAGAAAGGATGGGAATAATATATTCAGAGCATTAAATGAGAAAAATATGCAGCCAAGGATATTATATCCAGTTAGGCTGCCACTGAAAATAGAAGGAGAGATAAAAAGCTTTTGAGACAAACAAAAACTAAAAGAATTTGAAAACACCAAACCAGACCTACAGGAAATATTGAAAGGGGTCCTCTAAGCAAAGAGAGAGCCTAAAAGTAACAGATGAGAAAGGAACAGAGACAATATACAGTAACAGTTACCTTACAGGCAATATAATGGCACTAAACTCATATCTTTCAATAGTTACCCTGAATGTAAATAAGCTAAATGCCCCAATCAAAAGACCCAGTGTATCAGAATGGATTGAAAAAAGCAAGACCTACCGATATCCTGTCTCCAAGAAACTCATTTTAGACCCAAAGACATCGCCACATTTAAAGTGAGGGGGTGGAAAACCATTTACCATGCTAATGGACATTAAAAGAAAGCTGGGGTGGCAATCCCAATCTAATCAGACAATTAGATTTTAAGTCAAAGATTATAACAAGAGATGAGGAAGGACAGTATATTATACTTAAAGGGTCTGTCCAACAAGGCAATGTAACTATTTTCTATATCTATGCCCCTAACATGGGAGCAGTCAATTATATAAGCCAATTAATAACTAAATCAAAGAAACACAGCAACAATAATACAATAATAGTAGGGGACTTGAACAACCCCCCTCACTAAAATGGATGGATCATCTAAGCAAAAGATCAACAAGGAAATAAAGCCTTGAAATGACACACTGGACCAGAGGACATCACACATATATTCAGAACATTCTACTCCAAAGCAACAGAATACACATTCTTCTCTAGTGCAAATGGAACATTCTCCAGAATAGATCACATCCTGGTCACAAATCAGGTCTCAACAGGTACCAAAAGATTGGGATCATTCCATACATATTTTCAGATGACAATGGAAAGAACTCAAATACATGGAGCCTAAAGAGTATCCTACTAAAGAATGAATGGGTCAACCAGAAAATTAAAGAATTTTAAAAATTCATGGAAACAAAATAAATCACAACTGTTCAAAATCATTGGGACACAGCAAAGATGGTCCTGAGAGGAAAGTATATAGCAATACAAGTTTTCTCAAGAAACAGGAAAGGTCTCAAGTATCCAACTTAACCCTACACCTGAAGAAAGTGGAGAAAGGAGAGCAAATAAAGCCTAAATCCAGAAAGAGAAGAGAAATAATAAAGATCAGAGCAGAAATCAATGAAATAGAAACCAAAGGAACAGTAGAACGAATCAACAAAACTAGGAGCTGGTTCTTTGAAAGAATTAACAAGGTTGAGAAACACTGCCCAGACTTACTGAAAAAAGAGAAAGGACCCAAATTAGTAAAATCATGAATGAAAGAGAGATCATAACTAACACCAAAGAAATACAAATAAGTATAAGAATATAATATGAGCAACTATACAACAGCAAATTTAAAAATTGGGAAGAAATGGATGCATTCCTAGAGACCTATAAACTACCAAAACTGAACCAGGAAGAAATAGAAAATCTGAACAGACCCATAACCAGTAAGGAGATTGAAGCTGTCCAAAAAAAAAAAGAAAAAAAAATCTCCCAAGAAACAAGATTCCAGGCCCAGAAGGCTTCCCAGAGGAATTCTACCAAAATTTTAATACTTATTCTCCTGAAACTGTTCCAAAGAATAGGAATGGAAGGGAAACTTCCAAACTCATTTTATAAGACTAGCATTACTTTGATCCCAAAACCAAAGACCCCTCAAAAAGGAGAATTACAGACCAATATCCTTGATGAACACGGATGCAAAAATTCTCACCAAAATACTAGCCAATAGGATCCAACAGTACATTAAAAGGATTATCCACCATGACCAGGTGGTATTTATTCCTGGGCTGCAAGGTTGGTTCAACATCTGGAAATCAATCAGTATGATCTACTATATTTATAAAAGAAAGAACAAGAACCATATGATCCTCTCAGTAGATGCTGAAAAAGCATTTGACAAAGTACAGCAATCCTTTCTTCATCAAAACTCTTCACAGTATAGGGACAGAGGGTACATACCTCAAAATCATCAAAGCCATCTATGAAAAACCCACAGTAAATATCATTCTCAATGGGGAAAAACTGAGAGCTTTTCCCCTAAGGTCAGGAACACAGCAGGGCTGTCCACTATCCCACTGCTATTCAACATAGTACTAGAACTCCTAGCCTCAGCAATCAGACAACAAAAAGAAATAAAGGGCATCTGAATAGGCAAAGAAGAAGTCAAACTCTCACTCTTTGCAGATGATATGATAGTGGAAAACCCAGAAGACTCCACTCCAAAACTGTTAGAACTCATACAGGAATTCAGTAAAGTGTCAGGATATAAAATCAATGCACAGAAATCAGTTGCTTTTCTATACATCAACGACAAGACAGAAGAAAGAGAAATTAAGGAGTTGATCCCATTTACAATTACACCCAAAACCATAAGACACATAGGAATAAACCTAACCAAAGAGGCAAAGAACCTATACTCACAAAATTATAAAGTACTCATAAAAGAAATTGAGGAAGACACAAAGAAATGGAAAAACATTCCATGCTCATGGACTGGAAGAACAAATACTGTGACAATGTCTAGGCTACCTAAAGCAATCTACACATTTAATGAGATCCTTATCAAAGTACCATCAATTTTTTCAAATAAATGGAACAAATAATCATAAAATTTATAGGGAATCAGAAAAGACCCCGAATACTCAGAGGAATGTTGAAAAACAAAACCAGAGTTGGCAGCATCACAACTCCAGACTTCAATTTATATTACAAAGCTGTGATCATCAAGACAGTATGGCACTAGCACAAAAACAGACACATAGATCAAACGAACAAAATAGAGAGCCTAGAAATGAACCCTCAACTCTATGGTCAATTCATTTTTGACAAAGCAGGAAAGAATGTTCAATGGAAAATAGACAATATTTTCAACAAATAGTGTTGGGAAAATTGGAGAGCCACATGCAGAACAATGAAACTGGACCATTTCCTTACACTCCACATAAAAATAGACCCAAAATGGATGAATCCTCAAAGTGAGACAAGAGCCCATCAAAATCCTTGAGGAGAACACAGGCAGCAACCTCTTCAACCTCAGCCACAGCAACTTCTTCCTAGAAACATCACCAAAGGCAAGGGAAGCAAGGGCAAAAATGAACTATTGGGACTTCATTAAGATCAAAAGTTTTTGCAGAGCAAAAGAAACAGTCAACAAAAACAAAAGACACTGACAGAATGGGAAAAGATATTTGCAAATGATATATCAGATAAAGGGCTAGTATCCAAAATCTATAAATAACTTATCAAACTCAACACCCAAAGAACAAATAATCCAATCAAGAAATGGGAAGAAGACATGAACAGACAATTCTCCAAAGAAGACATTCAAATGGTCAACAGATACATGAAAACGTGCTCGACATCATTCAGCACCAGGCAAATACAAATCAAAACCACAGTGAGATACCACTTTATACCAGTCAGAATGACTAGAATTAACAGGTCAGGAAATGACAGATGTTGGTGAGGATGTGGGGAAAGGGGGATCCTCCTCCACTGTTGCTGGCAATACAAGCTGGTGTAGCTACTCTGGGAAAGAGTATGGAGATTCCTTAAAAAGTTGAAAGTAGAGCTACCCTGTGATGCAGCAATCACACTGCTGGCTATTTACCCTAAAGATACAAATGTAGTGATCTGAAAGGACGCGTGCACCCAAATGTTTATAGCAGCAATGTGCACAATAGCCAAACTGTGGAAAGAACCTAGATGTCCATCAACAGATGAATGGATAAAGAGGATTGGTGTGTGTATATACACACACACACACACACACACACACAAACACAGGAATACTATGCAGCCATCAAAAAGAATGAAATCATGCCATTTGCAATGATATGGATGGAACTGCAGGGTATTATGCCAAGCGAAATAAGTCAATCAAAGAAAGATAATTATCATATGATCTCTCTGATATGAGGAATTTGAGAAGTAGGGCAGGAGGTTGTGGGGGGGTATGGAGGGGAAAAAATGAAACAAGATGGAACTGGGGAGGGAGACAAACCATAAGAGACTCTTAATCTCAGGAAACAAACTGAGTGTTGCAGGGGGTTGAGGGGGAGGGGGGCTGGGTTATGGAAAAATAAAAATTAATAAAAATAAAAAATAAAATGGTCTGAAATATACATTGTAGGGGTCCTAGAAGAAGGAGTTACAGAGAACTAGTTTAAGTATTAAAGGCCAAAATTTTTCCAAATTTGGTAAAAACTACAAATCTATAGAATCAGAAGACAATGGAAAAATCATCTTGAAAATGTTGGCAGAAGATAAAACCTATAAGCCTAGACTTTTATATACAGTGAATAACATCCTTCAGAAAAAGAAGCAAAATAAGAAGTTTCTCAGACAAACAAAAGGTAAGAAAATTCATCACCAATAGAACTGTACTTCAGGAAAGGTTAAAAATTTCTTTAGGTAGAAGAGAAATGATACCACATGGAAACATTGCTTCAGTCTCCATGTTCTTTCTTTTCTTTTCTTTTCTTTTTTTTTTTAAGATTTTATTTATTTGACAGAGAGAAACACAGCCAGAGAGGGAACACAAGCAGGGGGAGTGAGAGAGGGAGAAGCAGGACTCCCACTGAGCAGGGAGCCTGATGTGACTCAATCCCGGGTCTCTGGGATCATGACCTGAGCCGAAGGCAGTCACTTAACCAACTGAGCCAGCCAGGTGCCCTGCCATGTTCTTTCATATTATAGCTGTACCTTAAACTATTTCACCACTGTTCTGATGATGGAAATGAAGTCCATTTCCAGTTTAAAGGTATTATAAACAACAGTGCAACAAAGAGTCTTTCACAAACACACAGGTGTTAGAAAAGAGGGGAAGGCTGGCATTAAAGAGAATTCAGAACAAATTTGGTTCCTTTTCCCCACTGTGAACATGCTTCCTTGAGAATCATGTCTGATGCTGTTTTTGTTCCCAAATTTTTGTTATCAAAATTTTCAAACAAAAATATGGAGAGAAGAGTGCAAGGAACACACATAGAGCAATCACTGAGCTCAACAATTCTTAGCTTTTTGCAATACTTGCTTCATATTTGCTTTTTATAGGAACTGCTTCAAAGTAGAAAGTAGCCATCTTGACACTTCACCCTTAAATATTTCTACCTAGATAACCTACAAAGACTTTCTCCTACATGTGCTCATATGGTACAATACAGCAACACCTCCAAGAAAATTAAACAATCATTCCCTAATGGCATCCATTACCCAGACCAGGTTTTGAAACAGCAGTGTGGATACTTCCTACTAAATCAGTGGTGGTAGGCAGGTGACAATGAAGGCCTAAAAGAAGACCCGGATCTTTGTTCTCTCACCCTCTCTCCCCTTCATCAAATCTGAAGGCACAGATGTCAACAGCTGTCAAGATCCAAGTTTTTATTCTTATCCTTTAAAGACTTTTTTTTCCTGAGAAGCAAATAATTATATACTCATTACAGAAAATCTTGACAATACAGGGAACCCAGAAGCAATGAGGAAAACACTATCCAAAAGTCCATCCCTTTTCTTTTTTAAGAATCTCACTGAGCGGGGTGCCTGGGTGGCTCAGTTGGTTAAGCGACTGCCTTCGGCTCAGGTCATGATCCCAGAGACCCGGGATCGATTCCCACATCGGGCTCCCTACTCAGTGGAAAGCCTTCTTCTTCCTCTCTCAATCCCCCTGCTTGTGTTCCCTCTCTGGCTATGTTTCTCTCTGTCAAACAAATAATAAAATTAAAAAAAAAAAAGGAATCTCACTGAGGCTGATGCAAACAAGCAAATGTTCATGAAACAAATGCTGTTGTGGGACTAAATCCTACTCAGGTCTGGTTCTTCACCTTGCCTGCTCTGGCAGGTGAAGACATTGGGCGCGTTACGATCCCACAGTTCAGCACTATAGTTTGTAACTTGGAAATCTGCCTTTCTGCTAAAAGAGATTTGGGATGAAAGCTGTGTCCAGGTACCCAGGCCAGGCCTTATTATATACTCTTCCCAACTCTGCCTATTTTTTTAAAAAAATTATTTTTCCTATATGGAATGGAAGCTCCAAATGAGCTGGCTTGAATATTCTCCTCAAAGGAATATCAGAGTGTTCTAAGACCTCTTCAGGAGGAACAAAAACAGTTTCCTAGTAGGAAAAGAGCGTTGGAGATTGTGCTTCGAGCCTGAAACACAAATAACTTCCAAATCACTCCGTCAGGCAGCTGGCATGTGCCAGGGTGTGCTCAGCAGATGGTGTCTAAGGGCTCAGCATCCCGTCTCTTCCTGGCACACAGGAGTATTTGCCAGCAAGTCAGACCACAGCCAAGGTTTCAAAGGGTAACTCTAGACTTTTCATAGGAAGGAAAAACGCCACTCCTCCTCACCACCTATCCATCCGCAAGAGTCAAAGTTCTCACCTCTCCAGCTCCCACCCTTTCCCCTCTCCACCCTTCCAGCTAACTTACACCTACTCTTTCCTCCCTACCAACTCTGGGAACCTGGTCTTAGACTGCAGAACCAGAGGACAAACTGCTTCCTTACATACTCTCCTCCAGGTCTAAGGGCCCATGCAGTCCCAAGACCGTTTTCAACCATTTCCTTAAAGTGAAACCCACAACACATAGAGGCAAAAACACATGTCTCTGAAGGACAGTCCCTTTTTAGCCCTGGGACCTCAAGGTGGGCTGTGTTTCAATCTTCTCCATGTTGATGCTTTAATTAATTAGTTTCCAGGTTACTTTTGAACACAGCCAGTGTCTTCCAGGATACCAATTCCAGCCTCGGTCATGACACCTGCAGTTTGAATTTGAGCACAGTGACCTAAATCCTAACAATGACAACCACAACTACAAATACGAGAGCATCTCTAAGTTTCCCTAAGTCTTTAAAGTTTTCAATGGTGCTCTGGTTCTAGAGCCAGACAGATGAGTGCCACTGGGGATGATGATAGTGTGAAGGGGTTGTTACTTTTAACTGACAATACAATTTGTCTCTTTAGAAAAATATATATAGGGGCACCTGGGTGGTTCAGTCATTAGGCATCTGCCTTCAGCTCAGGTCATGATCCTGGAGTCCCAGGATCGAGCTCCACATTGGGCTCCCTGCTCGGCGGGAAGCCTGATTCTCCTTCTCTCATTCCCCCTGCTTGTGTTCCCTCTCTAGCTATGTTTCTCTCTGTCAAATAAATAAATAAAATCTTTAAATAAAAAAAGAAAAAGAAAAACATATATAATTATAAACAATTTAGACCAAAACAATTAATCTGACTTCCCCATCCCTCTCTCCACCCCTAGTAGGAATAGTGGCATGGCAGGGGGAACCAAGAGCGGAAACTAAACATAACAATCCTGCTTAAAACTAAATCTAATCTGAAAAGTAAACAATATCTTTAGTTCAGTCCTTCTTTATAAAAATGCTCAGATTCTCAGAGGCTCCTCTACCTCTTCCCTAAGCAGGGATCTTACTGAGGTATGCAAGTCTTTTGTGGTATCAGACCATGAGGGAAGTTCAGGGTTTGGGGCTCTGGCATCCTCAGTTTCCAGGAATAATCTCCTGTCCCCTGGTCACTGTGGCCATGCTGGCCTCCAGCTAATCTTGGACCAATCCCATTGCTGCTCCCCAGCTATCCTGGCCTCTCCTCACTCCTGCTGCCTACAGACCCAGATCTCTGCAGTTATCTTTCCTGCACAGCCATGTGACAGAAAGCCCCATGCCAGGTCCATGGCTTACATGAAGGGCTTACACTGCAAGGGTGAGCACAGCCAGGGAGGTCAAAGCCCTGAAGCTCCTTCTAACCACCTGCACAACTGAAGCAGGGTGAATTCTGGGACTGTCCAAGATGAGGTCCTTGTCCAAACTCCTCAACGGCATGGGCAATAACCCCTTCCCTTGATGAAATCCTTCTTGCGTACCTTCCCCCCCTCTGCTTACTCTTTCTTTCCACTCACCTGTTTCTCCTCCTACTATCTGACATACCAGAAAAGGGTTGGGCTGTTTGTCTTTTACTTCCCTACATCCTGAAATCTTAGAGCCAGACTAGCTGCCTGAGCAGAAGAAATATCTGTTCCACAGCAGGCAGACAATGTTATAAACTAGATCCTCCATACCTGGCCTCACCCCAATACTCCAACAGAGGCAATAAAGAATGTAAATATTATTGCAGGGAAATTATCCAAATGCAACTTTTCTTTGCATCTCAGAAGCTAAGAATTACCTCCTTCTTACTTACTTCTTACTTCCCTCCTTAACAAATCCTAACCTTCCTCCTCACTCCACATGCAACTTTAGGCAGATTCCACCCTTGGGCTAACTAAGGCAAAGTTCAAATTCTCAAAAAGACAAAATTTAAAAAAGCACATTACTAGTTTCTAGGCAGTAACTCATTTACACTGAGCAACCCTTTCACTGGGTTACACTGATATTGTGTGTAAGATACTGTAAGATGTTGCATGTAAATTGCTTAGGCAAAAATGTCTGGTCAATTAGTATGCAATAAAATGTAGCTATTAATTATTATTTATTACCTACTGTGTCACCCAACGCATTGAAACTTAGGAGGCAGTCTGAGAAGGTGGTTCCATCCCCATTTTACAAATTACAATAATGAGGCTCAAACTGCTACTTTCTCTAGGTCTTTATTTCTACTTTTTCTGGGTAGTCAGGCCAAATTAGGATTCAGGATCTATGATACCTTCTCCTGGACTCAAAATCCAAATCTTTTTGTCATCAAGTTCTACCTCTTATACAAAGTCTCCTGGGACTTTTAGATAAACGGTCAGCAAACTTCTTCTGTTAAAGGCCAGATAACAAATACTTTAGGTGTTGCAGCCCAAAGGTCTCTGTCACAACTATTCAGCTCTGTTGTTGTAGCACAAAAGCAGCCACAGAACACATGAAAAAATAGCTATGGCTGTGTTCCAATAAAACTTTATTTACAAAAAGCAGGTAGTAGGCTAGATTTCACCTGTGGGCTATAGTTCTCTGACCTCTATGTCAGATCAGTCCCAAATGTCTGACACACTCAGAGTGAGAAATCCAACTTGAATTAGATACATAAATGAATAGAACAATCATTTGTCCTACTGTGAATTCTTTTAGCCCTAAAAGTCACTACTGTCAGGGCGCCTGGGTGGCTCAGTTGGTTAAACGACTGCTTTCAGCTCAGGTCATGATCGTGGAGACCTGGGATCGAGCCCCACATCAGGCTTCCTGCTCGGCGGGAGGCCTGCTTCTCCCTCTCTCAGTCCCTCTGCTTGTGTTCCCTCTCTGGCTGTGTTTCTCTCTGTCAAATAAATAAATAAAATCTTTTTTAAAAAAAAGTCACTACTGTCTAGCATTAAATTACACATGTCCTTATATTATTCAATATCATTTCATATGTCTCTTCTCTTTCCCCGTATGGAATAATATTGAATGTGAGTCTGGGAACTTCGCAGTCCAACAGGCCTAGAATTGAGAAACTTTCCCATTTGGGCAAATTAACTTTGAACTTTGATCACCTCATTTACAAAATGAAGATAGGAATGCTAACTTGTAGTGGTATGGGGTTCAAAAATGATGTTGGCAGAGGGATAAATGAAAAAGTCATTGCAATAAATAAGCTACAGATAGGGAATAGATTAAAGTCTCTGTAGACAGGGACTCCTTTTTTCAGTCTCTTAAAGAAACCTTGTTTTTAATCTTCTTGCTTTCCTAATGGATGGGAATTGGGAATGGTGGTGATTTGGGTCTTGCATGTGGGGGAAGGAGGCTGCAGATTGGGAGGCATGCCACATGCTGAATTGGCTTGGCTCGGCTACTGCTTCCTCTCTCTAGCTGTGTGCAACTTCCGAGTCTTTGCAAAAGGCCAGGGAAAGGTCCCAGTTTTTGGCCTGAGCTTATCATTCACAGCAGCTGTTCTACAAGCTATCGATAGCGACATGTTCAAAACCCTTGTTTCAAACGCACTGTTGAAGCTTTTAACACTTTACTTAAACCCCTTCAACAGATATCCCTAGAGAGGAAAGCACTGTGCCTTCTTTGTGATCAATGCAAACCTGAACTGGAGACATGGCCAGCTAAGGAAGGAAGTCATACAACAGTCAAAAGACCTGGAAGAGTCTGGGGGTTAGAAGACATGAATAATCATCCCAGCACTGTCTCTAGTTTGCTATCTGACCGGGGGAAAGGCAGTCCTATCCCCTTCTCTGGGTCTCAGTATTTTCAAAAGTCGGTAATTTATATCCCGTCTTCATAGTTTTTATCAAATCTGCATATGCTCATACCTTTTTTCTCTATTTCAATTAAATCAAATAATTTATGTCCTTAGCCTTGTCTTACACTGTAATACCTATTATATTATATAATGGTACATGAATTTTACTTTTCCTATTACATGTCCTAATAAATGCATATGTACTTATTGAAACATACATTATAACTATTATAATAAAATGTTCTTTTCACCTGTCAGCTAACGTCATCCCAGGCACCGCCAGTAGTAGGTGTTCCCACTTGGGAAAACACTGGATTTGAGGACGGATATCTCTGTCCCTTCCACAGTGTGTGATTCCTTCAGACTCTCCACAGTACCTGGAACCATATCAAACACACACACAGTACATGAAGCTCTTACATTTGCACGGTGCTTTATAGTCCAATGTGCTTTAAAACACTTAAAAAGGAGAAGGACATGGAGGAGAGAACTTCCTTCCGTTAAGGTTTGTATAAACTTGGCAATGGATAGGAATTACTGGGAGATCCTTCATAAGAAACTAAACCACCCACTGAGAAGCCTCCTTTGACCATCCAGCTCTGTTTTCTCACAGTGAACAGGCACCAGGTCCTGGGAGAGAGCAGCACCCTGCCTCCAAAAAAGCCAACTCATTTAGAAGGTGTTGATTCTGGTCCTCTCTCCTTAACCCTAAGGTTTTTGTTGTTCTTTAAACTGGGCCCTGCTCTTTGGCACTCACACACATTCACTGATAAGTTCTCTGCCTGAATTACTACCAGAAGGAAAGTCATGGGATTCTAGGCAACTTCACAGCATTATTAAAGCAATATTTTTTGATATTATTACCAAGCCTAATGCTATGTTGAATCTGCAGTTATGGAGTTCATTCTAAAGTGCTTGATTGTGCCCAGAAGAGAAATAGTCTCACAAGTAATTTTCTCAAGCACGCTTGAAAAAAGGGTAGTGCATGGCTCAGTAAATACAACAGCCTGGGCAGTTATGAGCTATCAGACTAAGTTGAATTGACTTACTGATATAACCTGCAATGAATGAGTTTTATGTATGAGAAGGTCTCTGGAAGTTTTCAGAGCCTATGATTTTATGGATGTCTTCTGCTTAACAATAGACAGGAAGATGGACAATATCTGATATTTGAAGGGAGACTATTATGAACCACATGATGTTCAATTTAATTTGTTCATGAATAACCCTTTAGTACCATCAAAATGACTTAACTTTTAACATCACTATTTGTTTACATAGTGGTTAGCTATTCTCTTTTTTAGG
>PITA01011421.1:0-10976 GCA_004023965.1 Spilogale gracilis | reverse complement strand
TGAGTTAAAACTACATTGAATCAGATGCTCGCTCATTCAACACACCCTTACCTACAAACTGGTTCCCATGAAGTTTCATAAGCAGCAGTCCTCACACAGCCTCATACACCAACAGCAGTGACTCAGAACTCAGACACACCCCTGGGTGCGGTACATGGGAATTTTGCAAGGCACACCACACACAGAATTGAAGGGAATGGGTTTTAGATCTTCAACTCACTACCAAGACTGACCTGTCTGAGTAGACTCTGGAAGCTGGGTTCTCCTTTCCCAGTCTTTCCTTTTCTGACCTGAAACCTGGACAGGGATCTCCAAATCTTCTCAAGGAAAAGTTTCTGTTCACCTTCCTAAGACAAACTGAGTCCTGCACAAGGGAGAGGTCCTATCTCTTCTGCCCCCAAAATTTCTTGCTGAAGAATCTGTCCTCTGAAGAGAGGCCATGAAGTGACCACTAGCTTCATCTTTTTTTTTTTTACTTTTACTTTTTTTTTTAAAGATTTTATTTATTTATTTGACAGAGAGAGAGACAGGAACACAAGCAGAGGGAGTGGGAGAGGGAGAAGCAGGCTTCCCACTGAGCAGGGAGCCCCATGCGGGGCTGGATCCCAGGACCCTGGGATCATGACCTGAGCCGAAGGCAGACTCTTAATGACTGAGCCATTCAGATGCCCCCACTAGCTTCATCTTAAGGGAACTGAACTGTTTATGGAACTGGGCCAAAATACCAGATGATGAAATTAACATCACTATTTTCAGATTTAGCTGGTTAGTGCGATCTCATGTGGTTTTAGGTCACATAAACAAATGCATCTGCTGTGTCAATTTTATTTTTCTTCCAGAGTGGTCATTTCTTGGGAACTAGTGACCATATGTACATTATATTCCTATATAAAATTGTTCGTTTTAGACCAAAACACCTGCATCGGTGCTATTGTCTCTTAAAATTAGCCTTGCTGCTTTTGGTTTTCTAGGATTAAAAAACCCAAAGGCCACAAAAGCTAATTTAAGTAGTTTATTTTCATTCTCCAGGAAACTGATTGATTTTCTATCACTTCCTCCAATTAGGAACTTGAAGCTCTTATCTTAGAGTCATTACTCAAATAGAAACATTTATTAAAAGGGTTGTTGTGGGTTTTTTTTTCTTTTATTTTTTGCCTATTCATCATAAGTAATGATATAAATGAACAATTTAAGGAAAGGAAGTTGTTCCACTCTTCAGTTTTTGGTATTTTTTGTGAACTTTCAACTATTTCTTAAAAGAAAATGAAGGAATATTAAGACCAGTCCCTATAATTCACTTAAGAAACACAGAGGCATTTAGATGAAGCCAAGTAATGATTGCCCAGATTCAGAACACTAACTTCCTATAGAATGAGATAGTCATGGCAAGGGACATTTGTAAGTTACTGGATTGCAAAGAATCCAATGGGTTGACAGCCACTACTAATTTGCAGTTAGGTCTGAAGTTTGGCCCTGTGCAAAAGACAGAGCAGACAAGGGCAGGCTAATGAAGTGTTGCATCTGGACAAGGTGAGCCCTTGTGTGAAGTGGGTGACAGTGTGCAAGCAGTACTGTCTGCTAGGAAGCTCGAGAGACTGCCCTCTTTCTTACAGGTATCCCTTTGCAAGCCGAAGCATCAACCATGAGGGAGGACCTTGGCCAAGAGTAACAGCAATCACTTCTCATCCATAGGAAGGGCTGAGGTCTCCAGGGGCTGGATTTGGTGTGATAAGGTGGCTCTTCTTTGAGTTGATTTGTTGATGGTTTTAATGAAAAGGGTAAAGAAAGACTGAAGAGTCAGGATGTTGGGCTGGGAATGCAACAGCTTCTTATCCTTAAACAACATCCATTTCACTAGACTCAGTTCAGTCTGTTGGGAGGCTCTAGGGAGTTTGAATCTGAGTTCTGACTCTGTAACTTACTAGCGGAGTAATCCTACAAAAGTTACTTAGCCTCTCTGAACCTCAGTTTGCTTAATGGATAATCATTGTAATAATAGCATCCATCCCTGAGGTTACTATGGAGAATAAATGGAATTACATACACAAAGTGTTTAACACAGTGTCTGGCATGATGTAAGGATTGAGAAAAGAATAGCTATTATGTTCTTTACCACATGTGCCTCTATGCTCCCATCCTGACCTGGGATGGTACATTCCCATACTTTCTCTTTATCTGAACCTCCTCAGAAACCACAGATACACACATTTCCCATCTGGCACAGAATGCTCAGATAGACCTACCAATCTCCCTATTACACACTTCTGCCTTTTTCCTTCCAACCTTTGTTATCCCAGTTCATGAGGCTGATAGTGTGCTTTTTTATACATTCCACAAAGCACTGTTGAACACCAGGATGAGCCAGGAATAGGATAAGCCCAAGGATGAACAAAGCAGACAGAACTCTCTCATGTAATTTAAAGTCTAGTAGGAGACTCAAATAGTCAGCAGTAATAATCATAGTGTCTGAAGATAGCAGCTGCGATGGGAATGTACAGTAAGACCACTTATCCTACTCCTGGATGGGATACATGAAGAACTGAGGGAGTTTTGCTTTGTTTTCCTCCATAACAAATTCAGACACAGCCCCCCCCCCCAATCTGAGTCAGTCCTTCCCAAAGGACAAGGCTCTGATTACCAAAGGGACTAGGTAATCAAGTGGGAGACATGTAATATCAGTACATCTCATGTGTCATCATCTCAGATACAAAGCACAGGATGTTAATATAGTTGTATTTGAAGAGTCAATAGTTATTTCTTACGTACAGGCAAATACATTTTCAACTTCACTGGTTAATCTTGAGTCCTCATAGGAATGCCCTGGGAGATCGCATGATTTCTAATATTTAATTTTTTTAATATTAGGCTTTTATTCTAGTGTTTCCAGAAGTAATATGAGATAGGGACTTTTTCCCCCAGATAGTCAATATTACCACTTGCAAAATAATCAGCTCATCTCCTTTCCATTCATTTTAAATATTAACTCTCTCATTGAAAAAAATCCATTTTTATGGGTATATTTCCAGGCTCTCTGTACTGGTCCATTTGTCAATGTCATACTTTTCTAATTGCTATAGATTCATAATATGTTTTGATATCTGATAGGTAAAAGCCACTTTTTGTCCATCAAATTTTCTTGGATGTCCTTTCAAATCCATATTAAATGACTTTACAAAGAAGCTGAGTTTGACAACATGGTATTGGCATAAAAACAGACATATAGACCAATGGAGCCAAATAGACAGACAGATATGGACTCTCAACTCTATGGCCAACCAATCTTGACAAAGCAGGAAAAAATATCCAGTGAAAAAGAGACAGTCTCTTCAATAAATGGTGCTGGGAAAACTGGACAGCCATATACAGAAGAATGAAATTAGACCATTCTTTTACACCATACACAAAGATAAAATCTAAATGGATGAAAGACCTCAATGTGAGACAGGAATCAATCAAAATCCTAGAGGAGAACACAGGCAGTAACCTCTTTGACACTGGACCCAGCAACTTCTTTCTTTCAAGACACATCTCCAAAGGCAGGGGGAACAAAAGTGAAAATGAACTTTTGGGACTTCGTCAAGATAAAAAGCTTCTACACAGTAAAGGAAAAAGTCAACAAAACAAACAGACAATCCACAGGAGAAGATATTTGTAAATGACACTACAGACAAAGGGTTAATATCCAAGATCTATAAAGAACTTCTTAAACTCAACACCCACAATACAGATAATCAAGTCAAAAAATGGGCAGAAGACATGAGCAGACACTCCTCCAAAAAAGACATACAAATGGCTACTGGACACATGAAAAAGTGTTCATTGTCATTAGCCATCAGGGAAACTCAAATCAAAACCACAATGAGATACCACCTTATACCAGTAAGAATGGCAAAAATTGACAAGGCAAGAAACAACAAATGCTGGAAAAATTGTGCAGAAAGGGGAAACCCCCTTACACTGCTTGTGGGAATGCAAATTGGTGCAGCCACTTTGGAAATAAGTGTGGAATTTCCTCATAAAATTAAAAAGAGAGGTACCCTATGACCCTGCAATTGCATTACTGGATATTTACCCCAAAGATACAGATATGGTGAAAAGAAGGGCCATATGCACCCCAATGTTCATAGCAGCAATGTCCACAATAGCCAAAATGTGGAAAGAGCCAAGATTCCTTTCAGCAAATGAATGGATAAAGAAGATGTGATCCATATACAAAATGGAATATTATTCAGCCATCGGAAAGGATAAATACCCAACTTTTGCATCAACACAGGTGGGACAGGAGGAGCTTATGCTAAGTGAAATAATTCAAACAGAGAAAGCCAATTATCATATGGTTTCACTTATTTGTGGAACATAAGGAATAGCATGGAGGACATTAGGAGAAGGAAGGGAAAAATGAACAGAGAGATAACAGAGTGGGAGACAAACCATGAGAGACTATGGACTCCAGGAAATAAACCAAGGGTTTTAGAGAGGGTGGGGAGATGGATAAGCCTGCTGATAGGCATTAAGGAGGGCATGGATTTCATAGAGCACAGGGTGTTATACGCAAACAAAGAATCATAGAACACTACATAAAAAACTAATGATGTACTCTATGGTGACTAACATAGCATAACAACAACAAACAAATAAACAAACAAATAAATAAATAAATAAATAAAGTTAAACCAAAAAGAAGAAGCTGAGTCTGAAAGTCTACTGTACATATTTCTTAATGTCTAATTTATAGATTATGCACTGCTTTTCATTATCTATTATTTCTACTACTATTCGGTGCTTTTCATCTCAGGTTCTGTTTGTTTATATAATAAAAATGGACTAGGAGAAATACTATGGGTTAGTAATCAAAGGACCTAGACTTGAGGCTAGGCACTGCCATTTGTCAGCTGTGTGACCTAGCGGGCATCATTTACTCCTTCTGAGCCGCAGTTTCAACATTTATAACACAAAAATAATAACCTGTCTCATAAGGTATCATGAGGATTCTATAAGGGAAGGCAATAAATATTTTAGCAAAGTTCCTGGCACATACTCATAGAGATATTAGAAGCTAGGGGTGTGAAAAAATGTCCTTTGACTTTGTTTTGTAATAATTATTTTTGTTCAGTATTTCAAGATTCATTGTTTATACACCATACCCAACACTCCATGCAATATGTGCCCTCCTCAATACCCACCACCAGGGTCACCCATCGCCTCAGCCCCCTTCCCTTCCAAAACCTTCAGTTTGTTTCTCAGAGACCAAAGTCTCTCATGCTTTATCTCCCTCTCTGATTTACCCCAGTTCATATTTCCTTTCCTTCTCCTAATGTCCTCCATGCTATTCCTTATGCTCCACAAGTAAGTGAAACCCATATGATACTTGACTTTCTCTGCTTGGCTTATTTCACTCAGCATAATCTCCTCCAATCCCATTCATTTTGCTACAGAAGTTAATTATTCCTCTTTTCTGAAGGAGGCATAATATTCCATTTTGTATATGGACCACATCTTCTTTATCCATTCATCTGCTGAAGGGCACCTTGGCTCTTTCCATAGTTTGGCGATTGTGGCCATTGTTGCTATGGACATTGGGGTACATATGGCCCTTCTTTTCACTACATCCATATCATCTTTGGAGTAAATACCTAGGAGTGTAATTGCAGGGTCATAGGGTAACTCTATTTTTAATTTTTAAAGGAATCTCCACCCCGTTTTCCAAAGTGGCTGTACCAACTTGCATTCCCACCAACAGTCTAAGGTATTCCCCTTTCTCTCCAGCCTCTCTAACACTATACTTGTGGTCATTCTGACTACTGTAAATTAGTATCTCAATGTGTCCGATACTTGTGGTCATTCTGACTACTGTAAGGTAGTATCTCAATGTGTTTTTGATTTGAATTTCCATGATGGCTAATGATGATGAACATTTTCTCATGTGTCTGTTAGGCATTTGTATATCTTCTATGGAGAAGTGTCTGTTCATGTCTTCTGCCCATTTTTTGATGTGATCATCTTTTTTGGGGGGAGAACTGAGTTTGAGGAGTTCTTTATAGAACTTGGAT
Source organism: Spilogale gracilis (assembly GCA_004023965.1). Taxonomy (NCBI): domain Eukaryota; kingdom Metazoa; phylum Chordata; class Mammalia; order Carnivora; family Mephitidae; genus Spilogale; species Spilogale gracilis. Next base: position 4,926 of record PITA01011421.1, on the reverse strand, counting down.
ATCAGTCCTTTGTCTGTAGTGTCATTTGCGAATATCAAATATCTTCTCCCATTCCATGGGTTCCTCTTTGTTTTGTTTACTCTTTCCTTTGCTATGCAGAAGGGTGGTTTTTTTTGTTTTTTTTTTTTTTATGAACTCCCAAAAGTTCATTTTCACTTTTGTTTCCTTTGCCTTTGGAGTCGTGTCTTGAAAGAAGTTGCTGTGGCCGATGTCAAAGAGGTTACTATGTTCTCCTCTAGGATGTTGATAGATTCCTGCCTCAAATTGAGGTCTTTCATCCATTTTGAGTTTATCTTTGTGTATGCTATAAGAGCTTGGTCTATTTTTCATTCTTCTATACATAGCTGTCCAATTTTCCCAGCACCATTTATTGAAGAGACTCTTTCTTCCATTGCATATTTTTTTCCTGCTTTGTCGAAAATTATCTGACCATGGAGTTGTGGGTCCATATCTGGACTCTCTACTCTATTCCACTGGTCTATGTGTCTGTTTTTGTTCCAGTACCATGCTGTCTTGGTGATCACAGCTTCGTAATAAAGCTTGAAATCAGGCAACGTGATGCCCCTACCTTTGTTTTTCTTTTTCAACATTTCCTTAGCAAATCGGGGTCTTTTCTGGTTCCAAATATATTTTAGGATTGTTTGTTCTAGCATTTTGAAAAACATTGGTGGAATTTTGAACGGGATGGCATTGAAAGTATAGATTTCTCTGGGCAGTACAGACATTTTAACAATGTTTATTCTTCCAATCCATGAGCATGAATGCTTTTCCAACTTTTTCTGTCTTCTTCAATTCCTTTCATGAGTGTTCTGTAGTTCCTCGAGTATGTATCCATTACTCCTTTATTTAGGTTTATTGCAAGATATCCTATGGGTTTGGGTACTATAGTGAATGGAATTGATTCTCTAATTTCCCTTTCTATATTTTCATCCTTACTGTATAAGAACACAACTGTTTTCTATGCACTGATTTTGTATCCTGCCACATTACTGAATTGTTGTATGAGTTCTATTAGTTTGAGGATGAAGTCTTTGGGGTCCCATATAAAGTATCATGTCATCTACGAAGAGAGAGAGTGTGATTCTTCTTTGCCAATTTTAATATATTTTATTTCTTTTTGTTGTCTGATTGCTGTTCCTCAGACTTCTAACACTATGTTGAACAATAGTGGTGAGAGTGGGCATCCTTGTCTTGTTCCTGTGGGAAGGCTGTCAGCTTTTCCCCATTGAGAATGATATTCACTATGGGTTTTTGTTGATAGATTTATGAAGTTGAGGAATGTTGCCTTTATCCCTCTACTTTGAAGAGTTTAAATCATGAACAGATGCTATATTCTGTCAAATGCATTTTCCACATCAATTGAGAGGACCATGTGGTTCTTCTCTCTTCCCTTATTGATTTGTTCTATTGCATTGATTGATTTGCAAATGTTGAACCACACTTGCATCCCAGGGATAAATCCCACCTGGCTGTGATGGATAAACTTTTCAATGTACTGCTGGATCCTATTACCTAGGATCTTGTTGAGTATCTTGGCATCCATATTCATCAGGGATATTGATCTGAAGTTCTCCTTTTCGATGGGGTCTTTGCCTGGTTTGGGGATTAAAGTAATGCTGGGTTCATAGAAAGAGTCTGAAAGTTTTCCTTTTGTTTCCATTTTTTGAAACATCTTCAGGAGAATAGGTATTATTTCTTCTTTGAATATTTGGTAGAATTCCCCAGGAGATCCATCAGGTCTTGGGCTCTTGTTTTTTGGGAGGTTTTTGATCACTGCTTCAATCTCATTACTAGATATTGGTCTATTCTGGTTGTCAATTTCTTCCTGTTTCAGTCTTGGAAGTTTATAGATTTCCAGGAATGCATCCATATCTTCTAAGTTGTTTAACTTACTGCCATATAACTGTTGATAATTTCTGATGATTGTTTCTCTTTGCTTGGTGTTAGTCATGATCTCTCCCCTTTCATTCATAATTTTATTAATTTGGGTCCTCCCTCTTTTCTTTTGGATTAGTTTGGCCAATGGATTATTGATCTTATTAATTTTTTCAAGGAACCAGCTTCTAGTTTCATTGGTGTGTTTTACTATATCACTAGTTTCTAATTCCTTGATCTCTGCTCTAATCTTAATTATTTTCCTTCTTGTGTGTGGGGTTGGCTTAATTTGTTGTTGATTTTCCAGTTCGTTAAAGTGTAAAGAGAGTTGGTGTATTTGGGATTTTTCAATTTTTTTGAGTGAGGTTTGCATGGCTATATATTTCCCCCTTAGGGCCACCTTTGTCATATCCCATAGATTTTGGAACAATGTAATTTCATTCTCATTGGTTTCCATGAAGTGTTTACATTCTTCTTTGAATTCTTGGTTGATCCAAACATTCTTGAGCAGGATGGTTTTTAGCTTCCAAGTGTTTGAATTCTTTCCAAAATTTTTCTTGTGGTTGAGTTCCAGTTCCAAGGCACTGTGGTCAGAGAATATGCAGAGAATAATCTCAATCTTTTCATATCAGTTGAGCCCTGATTTGTGACCTAGTATGTGGTCTATTCTGGAGAAAGTTCCATGTGCACTTGAGAAGAATAAATATTCTGTTGTTTTAGGGTGGAATGTTCTGAATATATTTGTGAGGTCCATCTGGTCCAATGTGTCATTCAAAGCTCTTCCTTCTTTGTTGATTTTCTATTTAGATGATTTGTCTATTGCTGAGAGTGGCATGTTACGATCTCCTACAATTAATGTATTTGTTTCAATATGACTCTTTATTTTGCTTAACACTTGTTCTATGTAGTTGGCTGCTCCAATGTTGGGGGCATAAATATTAACAACTGTTAGATCTTCTTGGTGGATAGAACCTTTAAGAATGATGTAGTGTCCTTCTATATCTCTGACTACAGTCTTTAGATTAAAATCTAATTTATCTGATATGAGAATCGCTACCCCAGCTTTCTTTTGAGGCCCATTGGCTTGAATGATGGTTCTCCATCCCTTCACTTTCAGGCTGGATGTATCTTTAGATTCAAAATGTGTCTCTTGTAGACAGCATGTGGATGGGTCCTATCATTTTGTCCAGCCTGCAGCCCTGTGTCATTTGATGGGAGCATTTAGGCTGTTCAGGTTGAGAGTGATTATTGAAAGATAGGTTTTTATTGACATCATGTTGCCTGTGAAGTCCTTGTTTCTATAGATTGCCTCTGTAAACTTCTGTTCTGTGTCACTCTTGGGTTCTTTCCTCTTTTATAGAACCCCTCTTAATATTTCTTGTAGTGCTGCCTTGGTGAGAACATAATCTTTTAGACCTTGCTAGTTCTGGAAATTTTTTTATTTCTCCACCCATTTTGAATGCCAGCCTTGCTGGATAAAGTATCCTTGGCTACATACTCTTCTCATGTAGTGCCCTGAATATGTTTTGCCAGCCCTTTCTGGCTTTCCAGGTTTCTGTGGATAGGTCTGATGTCATTCTGATGGTCCTCCCTCTGTACGTAAGGGATCTTTTCCCCCTAGCTGCGCTTAAGACATATTCTTTGAGTATATGATTCATGAATTTCACAAATATATGCCTGAAGGTTTTCTTAGCTTCGTGGATCTTGGGGGGTGTCCTCTCTGCCTCTAGGACATGAACACTTGTTCCATTCCCCAGATTAGGGAAGTTTTCATCTAGGATTTATTCAACTATATCTTCTAGTCCTCTCTCTCTACTCCCTCAGGGTCCCAATAATTTTGATACTGGAATGTTTTATGGCATCATTTATTTCCCTAATCTGATTTTCATGGGATTTTAGCTGTTTGTTCCAAGATTTCTTCTGCTCCTCCTTCTCAATCAATCTGTCTTCTAGATCACTAATGCAATCTTCTGCTTCACTTACCTTAGCTTTTAGAGTATTTAGATTAGATTGGATCTCACTGATGGCATTTTTAACCTCTGCCAGCTCTGCTTTCACTTCCACTTTTAGAGCTTCTATCTTGTCACTTTTCCAACTTAGCCATTTCTTGGCTGATTGCTATTCTGAATTCCATTCCATCATATTGTTTATGTCCATATCTAGTAGTTCTGTGACAGAGGTCGCAGTCTCTGAATTTTTCTTTTTTTGGGTGTTCCTCCTCCAAGTCATTTTGGTGAGGGGTGGTTGAGGGAATGTACAGCTGAATATATCAACCACGATCCAGGCAAGACCCGTTGGAAGGTTTTGGAGTAATCAGAAGTCACAACCAAAACGAAAGAAAAAAGAAAAAAGAGACAGAAAAAGAAAAGAAAGAAAAACCCAGCCAAAAATGGGCCCCAAATGTAGGATTTTTATGGCACAAAAACAAAAAAGAATAAACAAAAAGACTGTCAAAAGTAAAAGAAAGGAAGAAAAAGGAAAACCCAGCCCAAACAACCCCCAAGAAAATATTTATATAGTACAAAGGCAAAAACAAACACATAGAAACACTGGCAGAAGAATAAGATGGGAAAGTGGTTACAAACCCTTGATGTGGGCAAGGAAAGTATTTCAGTTCCTCCTGGGTGTATCTTGTTATTTTTGTTAGAGGATTCAATTTTCCAGAGATATAGGAACATTAAAACAGGTTTATATATAGCAGTAGTATTGAATAGGAAAGAAGGATTACCTTGAAGCTTATCTCTTTATGTATATTTAAAAAAAAGAAGAAAGGAAGGAAGGAAGGAAGGGAGGAAGAAAGGAAGAAAGGAAGAAAGGAAGAAAGGAAGAAAGAAAGAAAGAAAGAAAGAAAGAAAGAAAGAAAGAAAGAAAGAAGTTCAAGTTAAAAATTATGGCATCTTTTAAAAAAAAGATGACGTGGATGGATCTGGAGGGTATTATGCTGAGTAAAATGAGTCAATCAGAGAAAGACAATTATCATATGATCTCTCTGATATGAGGGATTTGAGAGGCAGGGCGGGGGGGGGTCTTGGGAGGTAGAGAGGAAGAAAA
>PITA01011420.1:0-66824 GCA_004023965.1 Spilogale gracilis | reverse complement strand
GAAGACGCGGGGGCGGGTTCGGGGCCGCCGAAGCTTCCTGTAAGCGGTGTCGGTCCGCGCCGCCTGGGCTGCTGCGCCCCCGGAGTCCGCCGGGTGATGCTGGGGTCCCCCGGGGTGTCACGTCGGGCGCCTCGCCCCCTCCCGCGTCCTCGCGGCGACCTGGTGTCCGCGCGGCTCCAACTGCGGGGCGGCCGGCGCTCGGGGACCCGGCGGGGCTTGGGGCGCGTCTGCTGCCCCGCGGAGCTCTCGGTCTTTCTCGTGGGGTTCTGTGTTTGGGAAAGCAGAGAGGGAATGGCTTTAGGGGAGAATTCCTTAAAGAAGCGGGAGGCCAGGTAAAGGCACACCCGCGGGCTTTTCTGGAGAGAGATCACGCAAGGACTTAACTCTTGTCAGAGAATTTTTAAAGAAAGTTGGGTGTGCGATTGGCTGGTGGCGTAGCGGATACGGTTTGGTTCTTTCGGTTCTTACGGTTTTACGGGATCCATTCTCAGTGGTTCTTTCACCGTGTGTGTTGAATTGAGTGAGTTTTGCTATTGGTTTTGGCTTGTTTTTCCCTTTCCTAAGGCTGGCGGGAAAACAGAGTTAACTATTCTTTGAGGCAACATTCCAGAAAGTAGAACTGCTAGGTGAAATGGAGTGTGAATTTCAAACTCGTACACCACCCACCAACCTATAAGCACCAAATTAGATGCCCCAACCTCTATGAGACTTCATCCCCCCCATTTAAAACCAACACTATAAATTATCGGTCTTTTAAATATAATTCAAACTTTATTTACCACCAACCAGCCTCTTCGTAGTTAATTTTTTCATAGCGTTTGAGTCCACAAGGGACAAATAAACTGAAGACTCCGTGTTCGGCTCTGGAAGAACAGACTCCACGTTCTTTTCTTCCACGTAATATTAGTTGCAGTAAAAATACGTAAGCCTGGGCTTTTTGTTTGAGTGGTGTTGCCGATTCTAAGTTTTGTGGCTGTGGAGCTGTTGTCTGGATAGTTTCATGGGCACACTTCATCTTTAGGAACTTAGGGAACCTTCCTGCACAGGAGGGTCCCTAAATCCATCTTTGGAAGTGTTGGGGGAGAAATAAATGAGCACCAGAATTGAAGGTAACCGCTTCTGAAGACCTAACAATGGTTGGAAGCAGAGCAGATTTTTAAAAACCAGAGAGAAGTTGTTCCAATAATTTAATTTTCTTTTTGACGGTCACTTAATTTTTTAAAAAGGAAGATAAGCCACTAGGGTGGCTCGGTTGGTTAAGCATCCCCCTCTTGATTTCTGCTGGGGTCATGATCTCAAGGTGGTGGGATCCAGCTGGTCCTGTATCCTGCTTAAGAGTCTCTCTCCCTCCCTCTCTGCCCTTGCCCCCAGTTCCCTGCTGGAGCTCTCTCTCTAAAAAAAAATAAAAAGAAGAAGGAAGATAAGAGTTATTTTATTATTTTATTATTTTATGTTTTAAATTTAAATTCAGTTAGGCAACAAATAGTACATCATTAGTGTCAGATGTTGAGCTCAATAATTTATCAGTTGCTCATCACACTAGATGCCCTCTTTAAGGCCATCAGGCAATTACCCCCTTCCCCCCAATATCCCCTCCAGCAACCCTCAGTTTGTTTCCTATAGTTGAGTCTCTCATGCTTTGACTCCCTCCTTGATGACGTCCCACTCATTTTCCCTCCCTTCCCTTATGATCCTCTGAGCTGTTTCTTATATTCCACATGAGTGATACCATGTAATTGTCTTTCTCTGATTGACTTATTTTGCTCAATATAATACCCTCCAGTTCCATCCACGTCAACGTAAATGGTATTCATCTTTTCTGTTCATTTATTTATTTTTAGTAATTTCGACACCCAGTGTACAGCTCAAACTGAGGATGCCGAGATCAAGAATTGCTTACTCTTCTGGCTGAGACAACCAGGGGCTCCCACTTTATCTGTTTTGATGGGAACATTAGTGGAGGAAAGTGGATCAGTAATTTTTCTGTATTTTTATTTTTTTAAAGGAAATTTAGTGATAAGAAGTTAATAGTATAATAATAAATTATAATAAAATAATAAGATTTAATAACAAAATTTCACATCTTACATGACTCACATTGATATAGTTGACTTATGCTGTCATGTGTTGCACACTGTTTAATATTACCTGATGAGTTATAGTCAACCATGCAGTAATTCATACCATAATGCAGCTATGTATGATTCAAAAAATGAAGTATAATAGGAAAGTGTTGTAACCTCTTACTGTAGCCCTGAGGATTAACTGAATTTATGCCATGTTCTCACATACTTTAGAGGAGTACGGTATAATAGTAAAATGGTCTACCTTGGCCAGTTTTTGCCCATTTCCTGGCCCAGTATGATACACAGAAGTGACAATGGGGGTGGAGAATGGCTTTTTGAAGGATTTACCTAATATATCTCTCCTATTGTTATTTGGAATGAGATTAGAAAAGCAAAGGGAAATATTCATGTAGAAAAGGGGAATTTAAATGCTTTCCTCCTTCCCAATCCTTAATACCCAATGCAGGAGCAAACACTCTTCTCATTCTTCACATACCAGGACAGATATTGAACTTCCTTTTCTTTTTTTTTTTAAAGATTTTATTTATTTATTTGACAGAGAGAAACACAGCCAGAGAGGGGGCACAAGCAGGGGGAGTGAGAGAGGGAGAAGCAGGCCTCCAGATGAATAGGGAGCCCGATGTGGGGGATGTGGGGCTCGATTCCGGGTCTCCGGGATCATGACCTGAGCTGAAGGCATTTGCTTAACCAACTGAGCCACCCAGGCGCCACCTGAACTTCCTTTCCTAATGGTTGGGACACACTATAATAAAACATTATACAAAAAGGTGTGGCTACTGCTGCCCCTTTTCTACATGAGCATCAAAACTCTCAGCCTGGCCGGTGACAAGGGGAGCTTCCAACCCTGTATCTATCTGCCCTTTTTTCTGGCACGCTCCTCCCAAAGAACTTGTACCATCGGATTCATTTGGGGAAGTTTGGTTAAGTTTGTTCTGTGCTTAGAAGGAAAATCCTCTAAGACCTTGAATTGACTAGTTTTCTAGGCTTCCCTCTACTGTGACACAAGCCCTACCAATAACAAATTGTGATTATATACATGTTGCTACTTTTCTTTGTGTGTATATCTCCCTAGGAACCCTGGCATCCACCAGGGAACCTAGATGATTGGCAGAATGATATTTGGGAAATCTTTGGTCCCCTGGCCAAACACCGTCAGTTAGTGCTGTAACTCCACCATTTTGGAAATTATACTCACCATATTCTAAACACTGTTTACTTTGGGGAGTTCAGTTTGGAGGCAGTGGAGATTATTACTTTAATGTTATTTCTATACTTTTCAGATTTCAAATTTCTCATCAAAAGTATGGAGGCCAGAAGACAGTGGAAGAACAATTTTTACTGTAACACAAACAAGTCAAACTTTGGCTGCACTTATAATTTTAGCATGCAGTCATGGCTTCTGTGTCAGAAATATAAAGTTCTTTGTGAGAAAAAACAGGTTTCTTATTTGTTTGTTTGTTTGTTTTTCCTTTTGGCTGCCAGAGGATTGAGCATTGCCAGAGGTTCTATCTACATAGTCTCAGGAAACCTGACTTGGCAAGCAAGCTACTGAAAATTGGTGAGGTTTATCAGTCACTCTTGTTGGCAGAGATCTGTTAACACTGTAGTCAGAGCTGTTGAGATTAAAATTTTTGACTTGCCAATCAATAGGACATTACTTACATAGTCAGACTTTGGACATCAGAGGGGTTAGGCACTCATGCTAGATTCTGAGCCATCCATTGGTAGCGAATGTGAGGAGTTTGTCCCATTAGCCCTTTACACATGACAGTGCCCTGAACAGAAGACTCTCCTGATCTCCTCTCACACTATAAGAGCATTTATAGTATAAGCATGCAGCTCACTGATTTCAATTATACATTTTCACAACCGTACACTAATTTGGCCCAGAGGCCTTTCTCTTAACTTCTTTTTCTCCTTACCACAAGTTTTACCCACACTGTCAGTCGAATTTACACTCTTTTATAGGAACGCAGACCAAGGAGTTGAACACTTGCACTTGGACACTGGCAGGTTACATACCCGCCAGGAGACCATTTTATCTCCTTGACAAAGGGCTCAGGGAGAGCAAGGAGGTGTGACTAGTCTGTGAGGCCCGTTGGAGCAGTGGGGAGTCACTCTTCTTATTACCTGACGTCAGGATAAGGGGAAGAGAGAGATGGATTGGGGGCCATGGATGGAGGAGTATCCCTACAGTAAGCACAGCCATGTAGTTGTTTTTGGTTTCAAGAGGTCATCCACTCAGTCTCAGTGAACTTTTAGCAACATTTAGGTGACTGCTTTCAATCCTTACTTGTCACTGTGGAACCTCCAATTATCCATGAACACATGGACAGTCAAAAAAGCCCTTACTCGTAATCCTGGCTCATAACCACCACTTGGGGGAGATCATCCTGAGAAGCCTTCTCATATCCCCTGACCTGGCCCATGCACTCCCTTCTGTCCTTCCTCTGAGAAAGCACTGTGACCTTACTGGTGCCATGCTGAATATCACATTTGCCAAGCAGTGTAGCACTCCCTAGGCAGTAGTATGGTAGCAGCTGCTAGGTGTGCTTGTCACACTTCTGTAGAACTGACTAGTAAGGAGACAACAATCTCAAATGAACTGAGGTAGATATTATATACACAGCATAAGCAAGTGTAGCATGTTGTCAGCTCCCCACGCGGATTGCTGCCAAGTCGTTTTATAGCTTGTAGTTACATCCTCAGGGGTAGAGTCAAGGTGGAAATTTCCAGGTCTCACCAGAACCGGGGAGACAGGTAAGAAAGTGCCTACTTTTTACCTGCCCCAGGACAGGCAGTCTACCACCAGAGATTCATCCATGCAGTATCCATACAAAAGCACCTTACAAGACTGCCTGTCTTTACATGTTCCAAGGGGGTATTCAGCCAAGAACTGGGTCAAACAACAGTTGAACCTTGCCTGTTTGGTGCCTGTGGAGAAGTACAGGGTCACTAGGCTGCCATAGCAGAGCCATTCTCCTATACCTTCAACGCTGAATGCACTCAAGGAGGTTGGCTGAATATAATATCTGATTTGCACTTTCTTTACGCAAGTTTCTTAAAAATGCTGCTTCACTCTTGCCTTGCTTTTTATGTTAGCGCTCATCTAATTGTGTTGTGCTTGTGACTTATTTCATAGTTTGACCTGGAGAACCTGAAGATGCTTTCTTTACCTTTGAAGTCTAATAGTTTTACTATGGCATTGTTTTGAAGGTGGTCATCCAGGGTCAATCCCTGGTACCTGATGAGCCCTTTCTTTTCTTTTCTTTTTTTTTAAAGATTTATTTATTTATTTGACAGAGAGAGAGAGATCACAAGTAGGCAGAGAGGCAGGCAGAGAGAGAGGAGGAAGCAGGCTCCCTGCCGAGCAGAGAGTCCGATGTGGGCCTCGACCCCAGGACCCTGAGATCATGACCTGAGCTGAAGGCAGAGGCCTTAACCCACTGAGCCCCCCAGGCGCCCCTGATGAGCCCTTTCAATGTCCCTCATCACCCAAGTAATACATCATTTTCCTTTTTATAATAAGATTAAGGACCCTAGATTGTTCTCTCTAAAGTTTGACTCCTATTTAGAGAAAAATCTTAAAAAATGAGAAATTATGTATTACAATACAATGTTTATTCAGCAAATACGGAGATTCCCAAACAAGTTAAAGTAGTAACACCCTGATGATTTCAACACAGTCTTGCTAGGTAAGGACTTTAAAAAAAAAAAAAATCACCATCAGTTTACAATAAAATGTGGAAAGACATGATGCCAGAATAAGAAAGCCTTTGGACATGAGTAAATTATTAAAAAGTGAAATGTCGGTGACTTGGAAATAGGTTTAAAAAACTTAAATTTTAAGCTATTCTTAGATGAAAATTAATCACCCGATTGTCTACCGCAGTCACGCCCCTACTACCTTCAAATCCTTCCCAAGGAGCGCCCAAGAGCGAGAGCACAGTCCCGGGTCCACAGTTCCCCAAGTCTTTAGTCCCTCTCCCTTTGGGCAGGTACACCCTTCCCGCCAACACCTGTTGAGGCGCATCGCCCCGCGCGTGGCGTCCTTCCCCGAACCGGCCGCGGCTGACGGCGCCAAACGACTCGGTTGCGGGTGTGCGGCGCGGGGGCGCGGGCGAGTCTCTGGCCGCAGCTCCCCTCGCGCCCTCGCCGGGCCCTCTCCACGAGCCCGCGCTTCCTCGGGCCGCCCACGCCGCCCCGGCCACTGGGGTGTCTGCCCCGCCCCGCGGCCCCTCCCCGCCGGGGACCTTCCCGTCTCTGCCCGCGCTCCGGGGTGAGACGCGGCCCAGCACGGCCTCAGTGACCTGGTGGCTCTTTGGGGCCCGTGGGTCCTCCAGGGGAAAGGCTGAAAGTAACTGTGGTCTCAGGTCGAAATAGTCTAAACCGCATATTCCCCGGAAATACTCCCCTTTTCCAAGACTGGTTGCTCAATGCAAGTACTGCAGCAGTAGCAACTGAAACTCCTAAATGGTGCCATTTGCCTAGGCAGTATGATTTTGTGGGATAAAAATATGAAAACCTCAGAGAAATGAAAAGCCCAGTGCATTGGCCAGAAATGAAACCTGGGTCTCCCACGTGGGAGACAAGAATTCTGCCATTGAACCACCAATGCTTGCTTCTGTTGGGTGCCATAGGAAGAATCTAGAGGTATCCAGAACAGTTTGACACTAGTTCCAAGATAGCCTTATTAAAGTGCTGGCTCAAAGCTAATAAAGGCACCCACACTGAAGGTTTTTATAGAAAGCTTATAGAAACTTTTGTAGAAAACTAGGCAAAACTGTAAATATCAAAATAATATGATTTGTCTGATCAAATTCTTAGCTCTGAAAGGGGCTCTTTCCAACTGCATAACAGACTCCAATAGGAAAACATAAGAAATTCAACTAGGTTCCTTGTTTCTGTTTGTAAATCTTCAATTGTCAACTTGTCTTAGTGGTTCTGGGAAGGTAACCTAACTTGTAGATTAGGTGAGTAAAATTCTAATCCAGGGAAGAAATAAAAATTGGAACCAGAATTAGTATCAGATGGGAAAGCAGGGAAAGAGTAGAATCAAGATCGCTATAATGAAGAAAGAAATTCTGGCCTATGGAGTTAATTCTTTGTAGCTTTTAAAATTTTTCTATTTTATTTTTTTAGTAAAGGAGTAATGATCAATCTTAGAGTCTTAAAGTGTGTCTGGTTTTTAAGGTATATGAAACATTTGAATGGATATAAGATTAAAAGTTTAAGTTTGCAGTCAGTGTTTGGGAGAATGCAATTTCCCAAATTAATAGGCTTTGGTTTACTAGCTGTGTGACAAGTAGACCATTTTAAAGAAATACTTTATTGTTGAAATATTAACATAGAGGTCTTTTGTTGAAGTTCAAATAATAGAGAAGTTTCTTTCTTCAATTTTCCCTGGGGAAATAAACTCAAGAAGGGAACTTGGAGAGCTCCTCCACATGTTGGGACTAAGAATCATTATGAGTTTTTGAAGGACAAGAGCTACAGAGGTGCAATGATGCCTCTTTTGAGGGCAAGCTAAGTGGGGGCTGTGTCATAAAACTTGAGCTCAATAAGGAAAACCACCATCATCTCAACCTTGAAGAGCTCTGGCTCTGTCTGCCCTCTGCCCAACACCCAAGACACACTCTGGCTCTGGCCAGCATGCTTTCAATTACTCCTGCATCAACCAGGTTGATTCCCATTTATTTCCCATATTTCTTTTGAAACTACAAACCTGCACTTCGAACTCGCAACTCCAAATTCACAATCAGTGCCTCGTCCAAGTCTGAGTCACATGTGCTACAACTTGATGTACCAGGGAGTTCCCTGTCAGCATCCCACACCACTGCCTTCTGTACCTCAGTGCTTTCAGGTAAGACCTGGCACAGCCTCTCCCCCGCAGTAGGAGGTAGTGTGCCGTCCCCCGCGCAGTAGAAGGTAGTGTGCCGTCCCAGTTGTTTGAGTCAGTCACCACAACACCACCCACATCTGTTCCTGCGCCTACCTAGTATATGTATCCTCACCAACAACCATCCTGTTGTCCCAAACCAGATCTTGCTGTTCTTTTTAGATAAATTTTCTCATCCTCCCAACACAGAAACTTGTTTCCAGTATAAGTAATAAATAGTGCTTAAATTTATTGGACTTTTACAGACTCCCTTCCACTTCATTACTAAATTCTTCCATCTATCACTTCTTAACCTCCATTGATATAAGTAGATAAAAAAACTAGTCCTCTTACAGCCAGCCTAGTCTGCTTCAATGCATTTGCCCCCTTGCAGCTGGACATACCTACTGCCTAGATCCCCATCAGCCACCACGGTAGCTGACCAACAGCATCTGCCCTTCCTTGGTCATTGGAGCCCTGGAGACCATAGAATGCGATGGGAAAGAACGGCAGCGGATAAGCCCAGGAGCTAGTGGGTTCGAGACTTGGGTTGGCTTGAAACATGTGTAAATTGGAGAAGCACAAGTCTCTGAAAGGGATCGGTCATAAGGAAGCAAGAATAAAATGAGTCACTGCTGGTAAACCCGAGTTACTGACTTTAATTTCACCAAGTCAGTTTCCTGACAGCTGGGATAAAGGCCAACAAAAAGCCCCTGTAAGAAGTTCCTTGGAGAAAATATTGTGAAATTTGGTCTTACGGGATTTCTCTGTAGTGAAGCTTCAGAGGTGTCCTAAGAGGACAGAGATCTCCACACAGGGGCAATTTTGGATTCTTTAGCTGAGAATTTGCACCCTTTCGAAGGAGCACATCCCACCTGAGGTTCTCTTCCATCCCAGATCAGGCTCCAGAGTGGGCCGCTTGATGTAGCTGGGATCTGTGCAGTCATTTAGTCTGCATATGGGCAGGTCGCTCCATTTCTGGGAAGCCCACTAGATGAAGTCTTCGGGCCTGCCATGGGTTGTGAGAGAAGCAACCTCATGAAGTATTTGGATATGTTATAAGCTGAAGGACACCTTAACCTAAGCATACTGGTGCTTCAATAGCAAGCATCTCACCTCCCACCTGGCCCAGGTTTGGTTGCAGGTGCATACATGTAACTGTTTGTCTGCTTTTTTCTCCACCACAGTAACTTCATTGACTACCTCTTCTTGAGTCTTTTTTTACAAGGGCAAGTCTGGTCTATGCAAAGATCCAACAGGCAGGGGAAACACTGCAGTCAGTTGAGGAGAGGGAGAGAAAGAATAAAATGGGCACTGTTTGGAAAATAAAAATGATTAAAGAGTGTGTCTACACAGTGACTTGCAGCCTTGGGACAGGGACAGGGCTGTATGATCATGGAAGGATTAGTGCTTGGATGAGGCGCACAACTGTTCTCTGAGGTGCAGAATAAGTTGCTGGGGACACGTAACGTTTGGAACTAATATTCTTGCTACACTCATGTGCATAACTTCTGATACCATGACATTACTTGCTAGCAGATAAGTGTCCTAGAATGTGAAGAATAACTTCAGTGTGTTTTTCTTTTTGGGAATTACTTTTGGATAAAGGCAGAAGATTTCCCTTCCTTGATGTGCCTGTGTTCTTTTGATTTTCTGTTGTCATGATACATGTAAATATATGTATTTTCAAGGAGACTCGAGGAACATAAATAATGTCTCATCCTCTCCCTTAGGTTGACATTCCATTGACTTTTCTTGAACTTTCTATATATTACATTGAACCTCCCATATATAGAAAGTTGAGAAATTTGGCCAATAGAGAAATTTCTCTCTGGAGGTCACTGTACAGGTACACTGTACCATGGATGGTCAAAATCATACATTAAGTTAACTTCAGGAACCTAGTATCTGAGAAGTCAGTTGTTCCTTTTGAATACTGATTATTTACCTTTTCTATCAGAGAAAGCCTATCAGACAGTTTACAGATAGAGGCGTATTTAGACTTTCTGACTTAGGTGGGCATCGCAAATGCAGAATGAAAACTGTTCAGAATGAGAGAGAAACTGAAGTGTGGGAAAAGGGCTAGGAAGTTGTAAAGCTAATCAAAAGCTGACCACCTTTAATTGTCGACCACTCAACAGCTGAACTCTCTGATTGACAGATCACAGGGCCACTCTTTATAAATGAGACTACATCAAGTGATAACAGATAATGTGATCATTGCTGAAACGGAAGCATGTCCACCTTATCTCTGCTGTAATGCCAGCTGCAGAAGTTTGAAAGTGCTGGGGAGTATACAACCTCGGCTGCTTTGCTACACACTTAGGAAACACAATAATTTAGGGGATACCCGAACAAGTAGGACAGAGAAATGGCCATCAGTGGTTTGGGTGTTCTAAGGAGAAAAAAATTAAGGGGTGAGGGTTGAGGGACAATGTTGGAAGTTCAGTGGGTAGTGGAAGACTGTTCTGGACCAAATACTTCCCACTGTTGGCCCTGTGATAAGGAAAGCATTTGGCCTGAGAGGAGCCACATTGATGAGCATTTGATACACTGTGGGAGGCAGAGGCAAAAATGCAGCAGAAAGCCACCCCCTATCCAGCCCCATGCTAGGGCAGAGTCATCCTGGGTTCTTTCTTGGGGTTCTTTCTTGCAGTCTCCCATGACACCAGGCACTTAATAATGTAGGGTTCAACTAGAAAAGGAGTTCTGACTTCAATGCGGGCTGAAGGAATCATCCTAAATTATAATAAGACAGTAATCACACACTAATTTAAAAATAAGGTATCTTTAAAGGTTTATTAGTTTATTATAGTTGGGGGGGTAAAGAAGAAAATATTGGGTGCCTGGGTGGCTCTGCCTTCGACTCAGGTCATGATCTCAGGGTCCTGGGATTGAGTCCCGCATTGGGCTCTCTGCTCAGCAGGGAGCCTGCTTTCTCCTCTCTCTCTGCCTGCCTCTCTGCCTACTTGTGATCTCTCTCTCTATCAACTGAATAAATAAAATATTTTTTTAAAAAAGAAAATATCAAAGCTTTTTGTCTAACAAAATGGCTCTTGGAGATCTATATATCATTACTCATGATAACCAACTAGCATAAAAGGCAATTAAAAATGGGTGGTTATATTCCAGTAGAGACATATACTGAAGTCATGCTTTTGCCTTGTCTATAGACTAATAAGTCTATTCATGTAGCTATCTCTTGGTTAATGTTTTCAGTAGTGTTCCTTTTCTTTTGTTTTCAACCTTTCTATCACTTTATGGTTTTGTTATGTCCCTTGAATACAGCATATAGTTAATTTTTAAATCCAGTCTAACATTTATTTTTTACTGATTAGGTCTACTTACCTTTAATATAATTGTTGATATAATTAATTTTTAATATATCTTTATTTTTTTCTATTTTCCTCTTTGATCTATGTTTTTATTTCTTTGTCTTTTCAGATTAGTTATCTTTTAAACTATTTTAACTTTTTAAATTGTTTCATATACTTTATTTCTATTTTTTCTCCTGTGTTCTTTATTGTATTTCACTTTGTTTTGTGTTTTTAAGATTTATTTATCTGACAGAGAGAGAAACACATCCAGAAAGGGAACACAAGCAGGTAGAGTGAGAGAGGGAGAAGCAGGCTTCCCGCCAAGCAGGGAGCCTGATGTGGGGCTTGATCCCTGGAGTCCCAGGACCATGACCTGAGCCTAAGGCAGCCGCTTAATGACTGAGCCACCAGGTTCCCCAAGGATATCCCGGAACCCTGGGATCATGACCTGAGCTGAAGGCAGACACTTAATGACTGAGCCACTCAAGTGCCCCTGTATTTCACTTTGCTTCTGTTCTTTCGGTGATTAATTTAAAAGTAAGTATTAATCTTTAATTATTTTTATTTTTCAATTAATTTTAACCCTTGATTTATCAAGCATAGTAATAATTACATTTGCCCTCATCCTGGACACTGTAGAGACCTTGGAAATACTTCCATTCCATTTGGTGTCATCTGCATAGATGCACTTATTATTTGTTATAGTTCTGAGTATTAAGCCCCAGAAGATAATTTATACATTTTTATATGACCAATGTTAGATTTATCCATGTATTTATGGCTCCCTTTCTCTTTATATCTTCCTGTGCTTGTCTTTCCATATGGAATCATTTTTCATCTGCCCGAGAAACATCATTTAGAAATTTCTTTTGTGTTAGTCTGCTTGGGAAGAACTATTTCAGGGCTCTTTTCTCTGAAAGTGTCCTTATTTTGCTTTGATTATTGAAGACTTTTTATGAAGTACATAAGTCTAGGAGGCAGTTACTCTCAGAACATTGAAAAAATTTGCATTTGATTTTTGTTTTTCACAAGTTAGTCAATGGTCTGACTGCTGCTGATTTGAATATAACTCTTTTTTCTCTGGGTTGTTTTTTTTAAACAATTTTTGTCTTTGTTTTTTACTTTCTACAGTTTTAACAGATTTTTCTAGTAATGATGTCCCTTTACCTTGTGTGGGATTGGTTGGTCTTCTGGAATCTGTTGATTTGTGTCTTTAATATTACCTGGAAAACTCAAATATTACTTCTTCATATATCGTCTTTTCTCTCTCTCTTCTACTTCCAAGACTCTAACCAAAATATAAGATACACCTTTCACTCCATTTGCTATTTTTTGTTTGTTTGTTAATAATTATTTTTTCTCCTTGTCCTAATTTTGAATTTTTTCTTCTTCCTCATGTTCTGTTTTACTGTTTCTCTTCAGCTATGATTTCTCCCCTATTGAACTCTTTCACTGAGTTCCTAATTTTAGCTATTTTTATTTCATTTCAAAATTTATTTTTTCCCCCACCAAGTGAAGAAAATGTTCCCAGGAAGAGGAAAGATTAACTGCAAAATGGTGATAGATTAGATTAAATGAAGGTAAGAACTGACCATTGGATTTAGCAAAAAGGTTTTGTCAGCCTTGACAAGAGCAGTTTTAGTAGAGTGATGTGAATAAGTGATTGTAGTAGATTCTAGATGTGGGACTGAATATGCAAATGGGGCAATGGTCAGACCATATATAAAAATAGAATTCTGAGCCACAATCTGCAGTAGCCAATACTGGAAAGCAATCCATTATTTACACTAGCCAGCTGTCAGAAGATGTAAATGCTTTATCTCTAGCACACGTCTACAGCAAAGACTTTTCCTCAGAGGGCATCTGGCTTTGACTTCCTTTCCACATGATAAAGCTGCTAATTGCCTCAGAAAAGATTTCTGAGTTACAGTACAGAGGTAAGCATACTTGGGGTCAATTCACAATAATTCTGTTTTTGCTAAGTCTTATCATTGTTATATCACTACTGCACAAAACCAGACTTGGAGCTAGTTTGTGTCTCACTGCACCATCTGTTAACTTTCTGACTATGAGCAAATTGCTTGACATCTTTTAGCTTTATTTCTTATGCATAAAATTGAGACAGATAATAGCAAGATACTCTCATCTAGCTAAAATGTTGGAGTGTTGCAGCCTTGTGTAGATGGATTAGTCTACTTTGTTACCTTGTGTTTCCGGTAAGTTTTATTTTTATTTTTTGTTGAGAATCAGCCTAAAAGCTATTGGAGGAAGAAAAACTAATTGTGGTGACAAAAAACAAGTTAGACTGTGATAAAAGTCACCCTCACCCAAATAGGATAAAACCCTAAGAAAGTTATTGTACAGAAATTTTCGAGGAGTAAGACTACTGTATGTGCTGATTCTGAGTTCTAAAAGTACAAGATTTTCATTCAGATAACTCTCCTATCCCCAAATCTTAGAGCCCATCAATTCTCGCCAACCCACTGCTCGTAGTTCTGTGAGCTGAGAGCTTTTCCAAGTTCAAAAAAACCGGGTTGACTCCCACAAACTTTGATCACAAAGTGAAGGTTACTTAATTATCGGGACCCTGCTGGAGGAATCATTAGAGTAGAAGCTTCTAATGGAAGTGACATTGCATTGTAAAACGCCCTTCAAATTTCACCTGTAGTGAAGTTCTGTGCCACTACTCTGGTCTGCCTCCCTCATAGGTTACTACAAAGAAAATGTCACTATCATTTTCATCATTAATTCATCAGAATATTGAGGGCCAGAATCGTGTCACCAATAGTAAAATTCTTAGAAATTCCGGATTATGTTGTCATAAAAGGGGCCCTTTCTCTTGCATGGAAAGTTGAAAGGATTGATAGTGTGCAAATAGCATCTTAGATTAGCTGTAAATTGAAATAGTTTTAAGGAAAAAGAATAAGGAAAAAAATCGAGTTTCTATAGAAAACATTCTATGCATAGAATTCCACGACAATGAGCTTTTGGTAAAGTCACTGATTTAATCCCTGAACAGCTTAGAAAAGAATCTCAAGGGTGCACAGGAAAATTAGGCAAAGGGCTTGATGAATATATTCATAATGACCAAAAAAAGTGGGGATAGAGAAAGAGGAAATGGACAGGGTTATCCCAGACTGAGACAACCTATAAAAAACAAATTATAATACCACCAGAAATTAACCATAAAGGCTAGATGATATAAAGTCATGGATGAAAATTAAGTTGATGAAATCATTTTGAGGATACATGAAGCAGAGAAAGATTTGATAGATCAAGTAGTAAGAATAACTAAGAATAAAAAACTAAATAAAAAACTCATTGAATTTCTAATGGCAACTTGAAATTGAACTAATCAGCAACTTTTTAGTAAAAGGTGAAAGATTTATGCGATATGAAGAGAAACCAGAGTATCAGCAATTTTTTATAATGAATGGCTGTTGAAGAAAAACATCAGATAAAGTTTATCAAATCTCTTAAAAAACACTTCCAGCATTAGGAAATATATAAAGGTAGTATTATTACAGCTATTCAGGAGAGATACATTATACAAAACATATTAAGCAAAATTGTGCTGTAGATAATTATATGCAGTTACTTAAAACTCTGTTGATAGGTTTCAATAATTCCTAAAATATATGGTTGTTAAAAGAAGGAATTAAGTAGAGAATAAAGTATTACTGACTGCTTTTTACTCGTAAAGAGTGTAAATAAAATAAATTTTTGGTCAATTCTGTATGAGATTTAAATTATCTTAACTTAAAAAACATATCAAATAATTGTTCACAAATTATTTTCTGTAGTAAAGAAGAGAAAAATTTAGGTAAAATAGGCAAATAAGACTTTGCACCTCCCTTTGAGAAAAGCATATTTGTGAAGTGATTTTAAAAGTATGAAGCTTATGAATGTGATGATCTTATAAAATACCCTTGGTATATGGAAATATGAATGTAAATTTCCCTATGGCTCTTCTGAGCATCATGATTTTCATTGATCATTAAATACGTGGAGATTAGTCTATCTGTCTTAGTTACAGTATTTGCTCCATTATCTTAGTTGTTTTCACATTTGGAAACTACAGATGCTTGTTAGAAAAAAAAAGTATTTCATCCTTACAGATCATGGATCTATTTCCCTCCTCTTCCACAACGATATTCATTTCCCCATGTTTTCCTGATCATTCATTCATTTTTTCTTTCTTCCTTTCTTTCTTTTTTTTTTCAGGATTTTATTTACTTATAGGACAGAGAGAGTGAGATCCCAAGCAGGTAGAGAGGAGGAAGCAGGCTCCCTGCCAAGCAGAGAGTCTGATGTGGGCCTCGATCCCAGGACCCTGAGATCATGACCTGAGCCAGAGGCAGAGGCTTTAACCCACTGAGCCACCCAGACACCCTCACTCATTTTTCAAAGAAGGAGCTATTTTACTACAAAGGTCTTTCTCTTGGTGAGAATGTGAAGGAAATCAAACTGCCTGTTTTAAACCTGGCTTCTGCTTTGTACAACCTTGGGCGAGTTATTAAATCCCTTTAATACTTTGTCTAGTTTTCTGATTTACAAAACAGACAACAAGAGTATCTACTCAGTTTATTATGAAAGTTAAATGAAAAAAGATGTACCAAGCATTTTGCCTGGCATATAATAAGCATTCTACAAATATATGCAATGATGATGATAATAATGATAACAGACAATCTGACAACATTTATCTAAAGGAAAAAAAAAAGTACATTTCCTGAGACTGAGCAATGTTGGTTCTAGGAATGTGTTCCATGGAGAATAGTAAGTTGAGTGCTTAAAGATAGGTACAAGACTACTCATTGCAATGCTGGTTCTAACAGTAAAGCATTAGAAATATCCTGTATGTCCACGAAGAGATATCCCATCTTAGGGATACTTCCACTCACATATATGCCATTTTCCTTCTCTGCAGCATTTACATTAAACAGTTACTTTCCTTAGATGTAGCCAAGGAAAATACTTCAAATTCATAATATCTTTCAGGGAGGTGGCTTTAAAAACAACCAAACCAAAATGGGACATTGATCCTGTATGCATTCCCAGAGGAACTGAGGTCTCATTGTAGTAGGGGAACTCTTATAAATGAATTATTCCTCACATGCCATGTAGAGGTTGATATAGAATAACTTAGATTCAAATGATAAAGTTTTAGAGGCATTGGCCAGGCTTTGAACCAATTTTAGAGACAAGGATTTATCATATTTTAGTCCCAAGAAACAGAATTAGTAAAAGGAGAATACAGTTAGAATAGAATATCAACAAAAAGCTTTAGTCTTTCTCTTGAATTCTGAGAGTTTTATAAGTCCCAAAACCAGAGTTCAGACTGGGGAAGACAGGCTGAGTAGTTTGAGAATGGGGAGAGAATGCTGCAAGAATTAGGGATGTATTTCCCAAAAAAGGAGCATGATGGTAGTGGTTAGAATTTCCTTCCTCTTTTCTAATTTCGACTCCAGAGCCTCCAGTAGAAAACTCTTCAATATCTTGTATGTTACAGACTTCACCCATCAGCTTGGAGGTAACATGTGGCTCTTGACAGCTCTGTTCCTTTGGGGTAAGTTGGGCTTAGAGGGGATAGCTAAGACGGGTACTGGCTCTGGCAGTGGGGACACAAGACTTGAGTCTTCCTTTGGTATCCTAGGCTAGGACTCACGAATTTGGGGAAAGCTGCATCTGTGCTTCCATGGTTTATTCATGCTCATACCAAAAGCACGGGAGGAGAGACTTAGTAGTAACATTTAACCTGGAAGCATCCTATCAAATACGTCCTTATCAGTAACCATCTATAGGCTGTTCGTACCACTAGTACCTGGTTTGGAGAAAAGGTATATATAGAGAGACTCAAGAGACCTAAGCTGGCCCCTCAGAGTCTACATTATTTTTGTCTCCTCGATTCCCTTCCTTGTCATCTCCCGCTGACCAACTTATGCCTCTTTTCTTTGGTCTCTTACAGTGCCAGCTGGTGAGCAGACGGGTGAGTAATCTTCAACTCAGTTTCTCTTCTTCTCCCACATTCCTGTTCTAAAGGGTGAGTTTGTTATCCCGAAGAAGAGCGTATAGGGAGAGGATAGAAATAAGACTTATATAAAGCCTCCTATATTCAGAATATGATTTTGATAAAATCCTGTTTTTTAAGGTTTCTCTAAGATTTCCTGAAAAAGCCCTGAATGTCTATGTGTATATAATAGCAGGAAAAGGCCAGAATTGCAAAACCATAGACGTAGCTCAGCTGGGTTTTGTAACATTCCTTGAACCCTTGAGAAGAAAGCCAAGTACTTTTGTTCTCCTCTGAGAGAACCAAGCAAGTACTGCAGGTATCAAAGAAAAGTTTTGAGTCTTGGTTTCCAATGCAGATGTTAATTAAGGCCTGAGTTTAACCCATAGGGAAAATCTTGCACACGGGGCAAGAGAACCAGCTCCAATCAACTTGCCTTGGTTTGAAACCCTGCTTTGTTTACCAACAGTGAAAACTAAATTATTTGTTTCTTAGGAATCCCAAAGCTCCAACATCCAGATGTAGATTTAATAACATTAACAAAGCTCTCTGCATGGGGTCTGGATACTCTTAGTAGCTTTTATATGTTTCCACTTACTTTTCAATCTCATTTAAATCTATATTTTTACCTTGTGCTATCCACAAAACCTTACCAATTGCTCAGATCTTCCTTTTATTCCACTTGGTCTTTTTTTTTTTTTTAACCCCCAAACAGACCCCTCAAAGGCAGTGATCACCCTGCAACCTCCATGGGTCAGTGTGTTCCAAGACGAAAATGTGACCTTATGGTGTGATGGACCCCATTTATTGGGGGACACCTCTACCCAGTGGTTTCTCAATGGCACAGCCATTCAGACCTTGACCCCCAGACACACAATCACTGCTGCCAGTGTCAGTGACAGTGGTGAATACAGGTGCCAGACCGGCCTCTCCGTGCCAAGTGACCCAGTACAGCTGGAGGTCTACAGAGGTAAGTGTGGCATGGAACAGGAGAGTTGGAAATCACAAGGTCTTCCTTTGTGTTTTCTCCTTTTTACATGTACATACACACAGATACGCAGATACGTGCGTCTTTATTTATTGGAGTACGAATCTCAGCTCTATGTGCCTACTGGGTGATATTAAGTCAAGATACTCAGAATATCACATTAAGGTCCTTAAACTGTGCCCCAACAGCACCCCAACCGGGACAGCTGTGAGCAGGGTATCCAGTGTAAAACTCAGACCCAAGATTTTATTTAAAATGATCTAATTTGGGGGCATCTGGGTGGCTCAGGTAAGCATCTGCCTTCAGCTCAGGTCGTGATCCCATTTTTAGTATATGTGCTGCCGAAGCGAGCACTAGTTATTCAAAAGCAGTAAGTTAAAACTTCATTGTAATTAATCATGTAAAAGTTAATCCATGCTGGAGGCAGAATTAGATTTGCAAGGACTAGATTGCTTTTGGAGGTAATGCGCTTACCCAAGGAAATATTGAGAATGTCAGAGGAAATGCTAGGCGTTCCTCATGAGTCTCTTAGATGTCTGCGAATCAGATCCTAGGCTACAGATGGGAGGGGAGCTGTCAGAACTGTTTTTTTGTTTGCTTATTTGGTTTTTGTTTGTTTGTTTATTTATTTATGAGAGAGTGCACAGGCATGAGCAGGAGGGGGCAGAAGGAGACCAAGTCCCTCCCCACTGAGTAGGGACTCAGACCTTGGAGCAATACAGAACCACAGCCTGAGCTGAAGGCAGAGGCTTAACTCACTGACCCCCACACACAACTGTTGAAGAAGAGACTTTGTGTAGTTCAAGCCAGAAGTGTTTCATGGTTCAAGTGATGAAAAATGAAGCAGGGCTGGGAAGAGGTTATTTTCTTTGCTTTGGCACAGAGTCTAGATGCCCCAGCACTGAGGACATATTGAGAATAATGTATTTCACATTAAAAAGGTTATTTATTTGAGAGAGAGGGAGGTAGCATGAGCAGGAGAGGTACAGAGAGAGAGGGAGAGAATCTCAGGCAGACCACACTGAGTGTGGAGACTGTTGTGGGCTTCCATCGCAGGGCAGTGAGATCACGACCTGAGCCAAAATCAGGAGTCAGATGCTTAATCAACTGAGCCATCCAGGGGTCCTTCTATTTGGGGCCTCTTATAAATAGTACCACTGTGAGCACTTTTTCTTTTTTAAATATTTTATTTTTTTAAGTAGTTGCTACACCCAACATGGGGCTCGAGCTTACAACCCCAGGATCAAGAGTCACACACTCTACTGGCAAAGCCAGCCAGGGGTCCGCACTGTGGACATTTTTCTACATGTTCTTTGGTGCACATATGTACAGATATGTGTTAAAATATGCCTAGGGAAAAAAAAAATATGCCTAGGAGTGCAGTTGCTGGGTCATAAAATGTGCATATGTTCGTTCAGCTGTAGTTTTTCAGAGTGGTTATTCCACATTTTGCTCCCACCAGTGGAATTTGAGAGTCCTGTTTCCTTTTCATCCTCATCAACACTTGGTTTCTTTCTCGTTTTCCTTTTTTTTTTTTAAAACCACTCAGTTATAGACTTCTTATAGAAACCAGTGGTTTCTATGTTTTTTAGTTTAGCCATTCTGGTGCATTGCAGCAGTTATCACATAGCTTTAATTTGGATTTTCCTTAAGACTTCTGACATTAAGCATTTTACACATTTATTACCTATTTGAATATACTCTTTTGTAAAGTAGCTAAGTTTTTTGCCAATTTTTCTTTATTGTTGTCTTTCCTTATGGACTTGTAGGAGTTCTGTATTTTGGAAATAGAGTCCTTTTCCAGCGTTGCAAATATCTTCTACTCTGTGGCTTGTCTTTTCACTATTTATGCTGTTTTCTTTTTTCAGTGAAAGAAGTGCTTAGGTTTACAGTAATATAATCAGGTTTTTGGGTTGGTGGTCTCTATGCCCTTGTTGAAAAATGTTTCGCCACAGCGGCGCCTGGGTGACTCAGTTGGTTAGGTGTCTGCCTTCAGCTCAGGTCGTGCTCCCCAGGTCCTTGGATTGAGCCCCAAGTCAGGCTGTCTGCTCCCTGGGGAACCTGTTTCTCCCTCACCTACTTGCCACTTCCCCTGCTTGTGCTCAATAAAATCTTTAAAGATAAAGTAAAATCTTTAAAAAAGTAAAATCTTGGGGCGCCTGGATGGCCCAGTGGTTAAGCCTCTGCCTTCAGCTCAGGTCATGATCCTGGAGTGCTGGGATCAAGCCCCGATCAGGCTGCCTGCTCGGCGGGAAGCCTGCTTCTCCCTCTCTCACTCCCGCTGCTTGTGTTCCCTTTCTGGCTGTGTTTCTCTCTTTCAAATAAATAAAATCTTTACAAAAAAAAAAAAAACTTAGAAAAGTAAATTCTCTTTTTAAGATTATTTATTTGACAGAGAGAGAGATCACAAGTAGGCAGAGAGGCAGGCAGAGAGAGCAGAGGAAGCAGGCTCCCTGCCGAGCAGAGCTCGACCCAGGCCTCGATCCTAGGACCCTGAGATCATGACCTGAGCCGAAAGCAGAG
Organism: Spilogale gracilis; assembly: GCA_004023965.1. Taxonomy (NCBI): domain Eukaryota; kingdom Metazoa; phylum Chordata; class Mammalia; order Carnivora; family Mephitidae; genus Spilogale; species Spilogale gracilis. The sequence continues at coordinate 46,021 of PITA01011420.1, read as the reverse complement.
GCTTTGACCCACTGACCCACTCAGGCGCCCGAAAAGTAAAATCTTAAAAAGTAAAATCTTTAAAAAAGGGTAAAATCTTAAAAAAAAAGTAAAATAAAAAAAGTTTTGCCATTGTTAACCAGCAAAGGAGGATTCAACTGCAGTTATGCTAGCTCTCGGTCATTTCAATTACATCTGTGTGTGCTGAGACCACAAAAAAATACATCTGTTTTGAGGACCTTAGTCCTATTATGGCCTAGTGAGGGTCCCCTTCCTGCTGCAAGGGGACGAAGGTGGAGAGAGAATGGTTTTTAAGTAGGAGATTAGTAATGTCTGCTAAAAGCTGCATCCTACAAATTTTGATGTACAATACTCCGTCATTTAAGGCTAAATATTTTTAATTTTCATTAGTATGTATATGTATGTCTTCTCTCCTCGTGAATTATTTAGAAGTGGTTTACAAAGGTGGCTTTTTGTTACTGATTTCTAATTTTACAGCATTTTGGTCAGAATGTATGTTAAATATATCAGTTCTTTAGTATTTGTTGGAAATTGCTTGTGGCCTAGTGCATACTCTGTATTCTCAGTATTTCTAACTGTTGCATATATGTTTGGAAAGTATGTGATTGTCTTTAAGTTAACCATCCTATGTAAGTCCACAAGACTATTAATCATGTCATTCAAATATTTTGTATGTCATCACTAGTATTTTTGACCGTTTCTGATGGAGGGGTGTGAAAATTTCCCACTACGTTTGTGTTTGTATAAAGCAAAGGAGTCTGTGGGTGGGTGGTGTAGTCTTTGAGCACCTCTTGGTTGGGGATAGGAACAAGGGAGAGAGTATTCATTATAAACACTGCGGCAGCATCCCAAACTATAAAAATCATCCTACATCTAGCACTGGAATACCTGCCTTCCATTCTTAGGTAAGTTCTCTTCTTTTGTCATTTAAGAACCTCATCCTCATTTAGCCAAACCCTGGGGTAAGAAAAAGGAAGCATCTTTAGTTATATGTAGAGATGTACATCTAAAGGGAGGGCCCCTTGGACTAGAGCTCGTTTCCCTGATCCAGATCACTGATGCACACATACATGTGTATCCCGCCAGTTTAGAAGCACACACCATGTGGACGTGTTCGCTGCTCTGTATGTTGGGACCCCGTTAATGACTTAGGAGTTGGAGTGTATTAGTTTTTTATTGCTGTGTAACAATTACCACAAACACAGCAGCTTAAAACAACATACATTTATTATCTTTCCAGGGGTCAGGAGTCTCAGCACAGCCTAGCCAGGTGCTCCACAGGGATCCCACTCAGGGCACGACTGGGCTCTGCTCCTTCCTGCCGTTCTTCCGAGCCTCCGTACTGGCAGACTTCAGAATTCAGCCCCTTACGGGCAGGCCTGAGGCCCCCGCCTTTCTGCTGGCTGTCAGCTGGAGGCAGGCCCTTGCCACTAGTGCCTCTCCCAACCGAGCAGCTCACTTCTTCAAGACCAGTGGGAGACTCCCTCAGGCCAGTCAGCTGAGACGGCCACATAATGCAGCATCATCATGACCAAGCCATCCCATCACCACTGTCATACCCTGTTGATTAGAAGCAAGTCTCAGGTTATCCACACCCCCACACACCCCCACACACATATGCACCGAGACTGCCCAAGGGTGTGATTCATTGGGGGTCATCTTAGAATACTGCCTACCACACACAGTAAATCCTTCTGAAATCTGGAAAGGGAAGATAAGAAGGGGCTGGGTGCGTGGCTGCTGGTAAAAACTGCTTTTCTTCCCAGCAAAGCGAAAGATAATTGAGGGGTGGACAGCAGGCTTCAAATTCAGCGGAGCTCTGAGGTTGGAATGTTGTAAAGAAAAAAAAAGATCCCGCCCCCCCCCAGGGCCCAGTTCTAGCCTCCTTGTATCTGTTACTGTGCACATACATTTAGCTCTACGATCTCCAGATTGGCTACCACTCCAGGTCTCTAGCAGAGTGGTCACGGAAGGGGAACCTCTCACCTTGAGATGTCATGGATGGAAGAATAAGCTGGTGTACAATGTGCTTTTCTACCAAAATGGCATTAAGTTTTCTCCTCAGAATTCTGAATTCACCATTCTGAAAACCAGCCAGTCTCACAATGGCATCTGTCACTGCTCAGGCATAGGAAAGCGACGCTTTGAATCAGCAGGAGTATCTATTACTGTAAAAGGTATGTATCTGAATAGTCATAAAGCTGCAGTTTCAAGGACCATCACAAATCATCACTTAAGTTTGCAAGTGAAGAGACCTAAGTTCCCAGGGAGGTAGCTGTTTCACTGAAGGCCATGCAGTGACCAGTGGCTGGGCTGGGACTGAATTGAGGTCATCTGGGCTGAGGCCTGTTTCTCTTTCCAATAAACCTATCAGTAATCCAGGAGCTAACATTAAGGCCAGGGCATGGTGAGGATCTATTTCATCAATTTTATTTTAGTTACAGGAATAAAGATTCACTCGAGGGAGTCAGGAGAGTTAGAAAATACCTCAGTGGAATCTCACAGAAAGCTCCACAGAAACAGAGACCATGAAGACATTAGGGCTTGGTTATACTTTCTATCTCAGAGGCAATGTGGCTTCTATGGTTCTACTTTTCTCTGAACATCTGCTAGTTAAAGCGGCTTCCTTTGTCCCACCTGCATGTGGGCCTGACTGTGGTTCTTTCCTCTCAGTACTCCTAACTACTCGCAACTTTTTTCTATCCGAAAAAGAATTCATTCCTAGGGGAGAGAGAGGATTGTCCCAGGTTATCTTTTGAGGTAGTAACACAAGTAATGAGTCACTGACCTGGCTGGTGTGGGTCAGCGTCCACTCCTGGTGGACCACTACCAGAAGGCATGGTCACATAACAACAGCGCTAGTCAGGGAAGCATGGGCTGTGTGGAGGTTTCTCCACTGCAGGAGATGAGGAGGCTGGCCATTATAAGAGTATCTATGCAGAAACCCCCAAAAAGGCCTCTCTGGTAGAAGTGGGAAAATTGTTTTATGGACGCATTCTCTAGGGACAGGCTTCCCAAGGAGTAAGGGGGATATATCTTCCATAAGAAGAACCTTGACACCGAAACAGGCAATCCTGTCCCCATCAACTTTTCCTTTAGAGCTATTTCCAGCCCCAGTGCTAAAAGCATCTTTGTCATGGCCCATCCTGGAGGGGCGTCTGGTCAACCTGAGCTGTGAAACAAAGCTGCTCCTACAGAGACCTGGTTTGCAGCTTTACTTCTCCTTCTACATGGGCAGCAACACGCTGCTGAGCAGGAACACACCCTCTGAATACCAGATACTAACTGCTGAGAGAGGAGACTCAGGGTTATACTGGTGTGAGGCGACCACGGAGGACGGCAATGTCGTCAAGCGCAGCCCCGAGTTGGAGCTTCGGGTGTTTGGTGAGAATGAGGGGAATCGACAGGAGAAGGCACAGAGAGAAGATGCTCCCTTTTCTCCTTTGGGGCTGAGGTTTGTTTAAGGGGACTTCCTTGCCTAGCCAGGGAAAAACCCGTGAACGGGCCTTTCCATTTGTGACTCCAATGTTCTCATGAAGTTCATTAAATTTCCTTTTCTTTCTCCCTTTATTTCCTTTCTTCTTCATTTCCTGCTTTTACTCTTTCCCCCTTACTCCAAATATCCAATCAACAATATACTGAATTCTTCCTGTCTATTGTCATGGGTGTGGGGGTATGAAGACACTGGGCGTACAGTTCTTACTTCAAGGAGCTCACGTGGTAGACTGGGGAGGTAGGGAGTTTGTGGACTGCACATAAATACTTGCCCAAGTATCTATCTGGCTGAGGTAGGAGACTGAGCTCCTTCAACCCAAACTCACTGCAAGCATTAAAGGGCAGAGAAATAGCCTTTATGTCTGAAAGTAGGAAGTAAGGCCACTGAGAGGGCAGTTAAACTCTTATGAAGAGCCTGCCCCCAGTCTATCGACCACGTAGCCCAAGTGCAGCACCTTCCTGCCCCCTGAAATTTCTTCACTGGGGACAGGCATAGCAGGTGTCAGCCAGCCTTCCCTCCTAGACAGAACTCAGCCAGATCGCTCTGGGTTCTAACTAGCATTTCTTCTCTCTGTCACTTTCATTTTCAGGCTTCCAGACACAAAGTCCTGTTTGGTTTCACGTACTTTTCTATCTGACAATGGGAATGCTGTTTTTGATGGACACCACTTTCTATATGATTATATATAAGGAACTGCCAAAAAAGAAAAAGTGGAATTTAGAAATCTCTTTGGGCTCCGGTCACGAGAAAAACGTAAATTCCTACCTTCAAAAAGAGAGGTATTTAGAAGAGCCATAATGTTATGAACAACAGCAGCTGCAAGAACATACCAGAAGTCCCTGGAGGGAGGGCTGCAGCAGCAGCCCAGCAGGTGCCGATGGAGCCAGACAGTCCCTCCCCTTCTTCTCTGAGCAAGACACTAACACTGTGACTCCCATGACAGCTGATTAACTCTGAAATAAAACAAATGAGCTGACTTCAGTAGAGATAAACTTGGAAAATAAGGATGATTTGAAGTGAGACCTACTCTAAAGAAATCTTTAAATAAATAAAAACTTTAAATAAAAACTTGAAAGTCCAGTCTAACCTGACTATCCTACTCGGTAGTTAGAGCAATATTTTTTAGGGACAGGGTGAAAAGGTAAGCGTGTGCCTGTGTACAAGAGATTAAGATAGAGAAGAAAGAGACAGAATGAGGGTTAGGAGGTGTCAGAAAAAGAATGGGTCAGGGAGACAAGAAAAGCACGAGACCCCAAAGAAGGAAAGGTAACTTACAGATGGCTCCCGAGAGACTGTGGGTGGAGTGCTGACCCCTCCCTGGAGTCAGCTGGTTATCTGGTGGCTTCTCTCTCTGGCACACGAGCAGGGAAGGCAGACGCTCACCAGGACACATGGGAACATGATTTTTGCCCTTTCACATGAGGCTTTCTCATAACCTGTGTCCAGAAACAGCAGGGGTCCTGCTTACCTATCCCAGTCCCCCACCCCACAGCAAGACAGAATGTAACCATGGCTTTCCTTAATAAACCCAGACCTCCCAGCAGGGCACTGCAAGGGGCAGTGACATCATAAAGCCCAGCTCTTACCTCCAGAAATTTACTCTTCCTTTCTGATTTTCTGGATGATTACTAACTAGCTTTAAGATAATACTCTCGGGGCTCAGTTGGTTAAGCATCCGACTTTTCATTTCAGCTCAGGTCATGATCTCAGTACTGAGACTGAGCCCCCATCTGCTCTGGGCATGGAGCCTGCTTAAGACTCTCTCTCCTACTCTTCTTCTTTTTTTTTTTAAAGATTTTATTTATTTGACAGAGAGAAACACAGCGAGAGAGGGAACACAAGCAGGGGGAGTGAGAGAGGGAGAAGCAGCCTTCCTGCCGAGCAGGGAGCCCGATGTGGGGCTCAATCCCGGGTCTCCGGGATCATGACCTGAGCCGAAGGCAGTCGCTTAACCAACTGAGCCACCCAGGCGCCCCAGCACTCTTCTCCTTTTAAAAAGAAAAAACATAGAGATAATGCTACTCTCCTACTTGGGCTCTCATTTGGAGGCAAAATATTTTTCTGCTGTCTAGAATACAGCTGAAATAAAACTGAAACATGTGAAAAGACTTTATTAAAAGCTCAGAAAAAAACCAAAGGGGCATAAACAAACCTAGCAACAATTTCTGTATTTGTTTTTTTAAAACAGTAGTTTATCTGCCAAACAGGGACGCTTCCCTGCTGGCTTCCGCCCTGGCTCCGCACGGCAGGGCTCCCCTTTGACCCTCCCACCTGCAAGTGCTCCTTGGACTCGGCGCTGGGAGGGAGGTGCTTCCTGGCCGCTGCTTTCCTAGTCTGTGGACAATGAGAATGTTCTCTTTTTCAGAATAAAGTACAGCAATTATCTCAGTAAAAGTACAACTCCAACATTAAAAAAAAATGTATGTGCGAGAGAGTGGGTGTGAGTGGGGGGAGGGGCAGAGGGCGAGAACCTTCAAGCAGACTCCCAGCAGAGCGCAGAGCCTGATGCAGGGCTCTATCTCATGACGCACAAGACCATGATCGGAGCTGAAACCAAGAGTCAGAGACTTAACCAACTGAGCCACCCAGGTGTCCCAGTTATGAATGGTAGCATCTGAAGGGCAGGGCAAGATGGCAGAGAAGTAGGAGACCCTGTTTCAACCAGTGCCCGAAGTGAGCTAAATTATCTACCAGGATAATATGAACACCCATGAAATCAGCCTGAGATGTAAGCTACACACTTCTGGATCTCTACGGGGGCAGAAGAGCATCAGCGGAGAGGTAAAGCTGAGTAGAGCACGCGGACTGACCAGAGGATGAACGGAACGGGGAGGGAGCCACCAGAAACGACCCATTGGAAAGTAATACCCCAATACAAAAGTGCCCTGTACTTGGGGACCAGCATCAACTTGCAGTCTGGCTAAAAGCACTCAAAACAAAAACAAACCCCAGAGGGTCTTAAGGGGCAACTGGTGGAATCAGACGGGCACAGACCTAAACCCACGGTCCCAGGATGGCCACAGCCAGCACCCACTGGGGACTCCAACCTGTGGTTCCAGAGCCCTAGGCTTTCCCCTGCTCGCACCACTGCTCGGGCTGGGTGCACCCCTCACCCGCACCAGAGGTCCCCGGCCTGCAGCCTTCTGCGTGGCATGCGGGGGCGCCAGGCTGGAGTGCACCCAGTGCGGCTGTGAGCTCCAGACAGTGGTCCCGGCAACGGCAGGCTTGCCCAAACCAATACTGTCCATGGCTGCTGTGGCACAGGGGTGCAGAGACAAGCGGGGGTCTTGGGCGGCCGCTGGGACGATGGCCGGAGGTGTGGGCCACCTATGAGAGGTTGCGGTGTTCAGGGGAGAGGGCAGAGGGGGAGTCTTGTGTTCTGGACCATCCAGAGGGGAGCAGACTGAGGCTCCTCTCTGAGATGGAGGTCTGCTGCAGACAGCTTGCTTTGCTCTGACTCCCTGAAAAGCCGCAAAAAGCCACCAAAGAACAAAAACCTCCGGAGAATAAAAGCCTGAAAAACCAGTTTCCATAGAGCCCAGCCCCTTGATAGGGGCAGGGTGACTAAGCCCAAGCAAGACTGACTGGAAAACAACATGGCAGCAGCACCTCCCCGCCCCAAGGGCAAGCCAAAAGAACAAGAGGACAACCACCAAAGGGTCTCCATAAAACTGTAAAACCCCAACATCAGGGAAAAAACAATATATTAAACTCCTAGTACTGCCCCCAAACTTGTGTATTTTATAGATGCAGCTTTTCATTTTTTTAAAGTTCATTTTTTAAAACTTTAAAAAAATTTAAATGCATTCTCATGATTTTTAACCTACTTATTACAACTTGATGTTTAATACATTTCATAATAATTTTTAACTGGAAGCAGGTTCCCTGCAGAGCAGAGAGCCCGATGCGGGCCTCGACCCCAGGACCCTGAGATCATGACCTGAGCCAAAGGCAGAGGCTTTAACCCACTGAGCCACCCAGGCCCCCTAACCTGAGCTGTTTTCATACATATACCTGTTTCTTTTTTTTTTTTAAATACACATATAGATAAAAGCTTCAAGGTAATCCTTCCTTCCTATTCAATACTACCCCTATATATAAAACAGTTTTAATTTTCCTATATCTCTAGAAAGTTGAGTCCTCTAACAAAAATAAGATACACCCAGGAGGAACTGAGATACTTTCCTCACCCACATTGAAGGTTTGTAACAACCTTCTCATCTTATTCTTCTGTCAGTGTTTCTGTGTATTTGTTTTTGCCTTTGTACTATATAAATCTTATTCTGGCGGGTTGTTTGGGCTGGGTTTGCTTTTTTCCCCCTTGCTTTTACTTTTGACGGTCTTTTTGCTTACTCTTTTTTGTTTTTGTGCCATATAAATCCTACCATTGGGGCCCATTTTGGCTGTTTTATTTTATTTTTTTCTTTCTTCTTTCTCTTTGGTGGGGACTTCTGATTATCTGAAACCTTCCAAAGGACAACTTGCCTGGATCGTGGTTGATATATTCAGCTATACATCCCCTCAACCACCCCCCACCAGAATGACTCAGAGGAGGAACACCCAACAGAAGAAAAATTCAGAGATCGCAACCTCTTGTCACAGAACTACTGGATATGGGCATAAACAATATGACAGAAATGGAAGTCAGGGTAGCGATTATCCAAGCAATGGCTGAGTTGGAAAAGAACATTAGTGGCAACATAGAATCTCTAAGGGCGGAAGTGAGAGCCAACTTGGCAGAGGTTAAGAATGTTATCAATGAGGGCGCCTGGGTGACTCAGTTCAGTCGTTAAGTGGCTGCCTTCGGCTCAGGTCATGATCCCAGAGTCCCAGGTTCGAGCCCTGCATCGGGCTCCCTGCTCGGCGGGAAGCCTGCTTCTCCCTCCCTCACTCCCCCTGCTTCTGTTCCCTCTCTAGCTATGTTTCCCTTTGTCAAATAAATAAATAAAATCTTAAAAAAAAAAAGAGAATGCTATCAATGAGATTCAATTTAATCTAAATACTCTCTAACAGCTAGAGTAAGTGAAGCAGATCACATTAGTGATCTAGAAGACAGATTGATCGAGAAGGAGGAGAAGTCTTGAAACAAACAGCTAAAGTCCCATGAAAATAGAATTAGAGAAATAAATGACGCCATGAAACGCTCCAATATCAGTATTGGGATCCCTGAGGGGGTAGAGAGAGAGAGAGAGAGAGAGAGAGAGAGAGACTGACTAGAAGATACAGCTGAACAAATCCTGGATGAGAATTACCCTAATCTGGGGAATGAAACAGGTTTGTGTCCTAGAGGCAGAGAGGATACACCCCCCCCCCCGCCCCCGAACATCAATGAGGCTAGAAAAACTTCCAGGCACAAAATTGTGAAATTCATGAACCATAAATTCAAAGAATATGTCCTAAGGGCAGCTAAGGGGAAGCGATCCCTTACATACAGAGGAAGGACCATCAGAATAACGTCAGACCTGTCCACAGAAACCTGGCAAGCCAGAAAGGGCTGGCAAGACCTATTCAGGAAATTAAATGAAAAAAAAAATGCAGCCAAGGATACTCTATCCAGCAAGGCTGACTTTCAGAATGGATGGAGAGATAAAGAGCTTCCAGGACCTGCAAGAGTGACACAGAACAGAATTACAGAGGCAACCCATAGAAACAAAGACTTCACAGGCAACATGATATCAGTAAAAATGTATCTTTCAATAATCACTCTCAACGTGAACAACCTAATGCTCCCATAAAATGCCACAGGGTTGCAGACTGGATAAAATGACAGGACCCGTCCATATGAAGTCTATGAGAGACACATTTTGAATCTAAAGACACTTCCAGACTGAAAGTGAGGGGATGGAGAACCATCTTTCATGCCAATGAGCCTCAAAAGAAAGCTGGGGTAACGATTCTCATATTGAATAAATTAGATTTTAATCTAAAGACTGTAGTCAGAGATACAGAAGGACACTACACCATTCCTAAAGAGTCTATACACCAAGAAGATCTAACAACTGTAAATATTTATGCCTTCAATATGGGAGCAGCCAACTACATAAACCATAAAGCAAAATAAAGATATTGATACAAATACATTAATTTAGGAGATCTTAACACACCACTCTCAACATAGACAGATCTAAACAGAAAATCAACAAAGAAACAAGAGCTTTGAATGACACATTGGACCAGATGGACTTCATAGATATATTCAGAACATTCCACCCTAAAACAGCAGAAGACTCATTCTTCTCAAGTGCACATGGAACTTTCTCCAGAATAGACCACATACGAGGTCACAAATCAGGGCTCAACCGATACCAAAAGACTAAGATTATTCCCTACATATCCTCTGACCACAATACCTCGAAACTGGAACTCAACCGCAAGAAAAAGTTTGGAAAGAATTCAAACACTTGGAAACTAAAGACTATCCTGCTCAAGAATGTTTGGATCAACCAGGAAATCAAAGAACTTAAACATTTCACAGAAACCAGAGGATGAAGATACATCAATCCAAAACCTATGGGATACGGCAAAGGCGGTCTTAAGGGGGAAATACATAACCATTCAAGCCTCACTCAAAAAAATTGAAAAATCCCGAATACACCAACTCTCTTTACACCTTAAAGGACTGGAAAACCAACAACAAATTAAGCCAACCCCACACAAAGAGGGAATAATTAAGATTAGAGCAGAATGAATTAGAAACTAGAGATACAGTAGAACACATCAACAAAACTAGAAGCTGGTTCTTTGAGAGAATTAATAAGATCGATAAACTGTTGGCCAAACCAATCCAAAAGATAAAAGAGAGGACCCAAATTAATAAAATTATAAATGAAAGGGAAGAGATGATGACTAACACCAAGGAAATGGAAACAATCATCAGAAATTATTATCAACAGTTATATGTTAATAAGTTAAACAACCTAGAAGATATGGATGCATTCCTGGCAACCTATAAACTTCCAAGACCGAAACAGGAAGAAACTGACAACCCGAATAGACCAAAATCTAGTAGTGAGATTGAAGCAGTGATCAAAAACCTCCCAAAAAACAAGAGCCCAGGGCCTGACAGATTCCCTGGGGAATTCTACTGAACATTCTCCTGAAGCTGTTTCAAAAAACAGAAACAGAAGGAAAACTTCCAGACTCTTTCTATGATGCCAGCATTACTTTAATCCCCAAATCAGGTTAGGCCCCCATCAAAAAGGAGAATTTCAGACCAATATCCCTGATGAATATGGATGCCAAGATTCTCAACAAGATCTTAGCTAACAGGATCCAACAGTACTGTAAAAAGATTATCCACCACGACCAGGTGGGATTTAGCCCAGGGATTCAAGAGTGGTTCAACATTCGCAAATCAATCAATGTGATAGAACAAATCAAAAGAGAAGAACCACATGGTCCTCTCAACTGATGCAGAAAAAGCATTTGACAAAATACTGCATCCATTCCTGATTAAAACTCTTCAATGTATAGGGATAGAGGAAACATTCCTCAACTTCATAAAATCTATCTACGAAAAACCCACAGCAAATATCATTCTCAATGAGGAAAAGCTGACAGCCCTCCCATTGAGATGAGGAACAAGACAAGGATGCCCACTCTTGCCACTATTGTTCAACATGTTAGAAGTCCTGGTAACAGCAATCAGACAACAAAAAGAAATAAAAGGTATTTAACTTGGCAAAGAAGAAGTCAAACTCTCTCTTCGCAGATGACATGATACTTTTTATGGAAAACCTAAAAGACTCCACCCCCAAACTACTAGATCTCATACAATTCAGTAATGTGGCAGGATACAAAATCAATGCACAGAAATCAGTTGCGTTCTTATACACTAACAATGAAAATATAGAAAGGGAAATCAGAGAATCATTTCCATTTACTACAGCACCAAAACCCATAAGACACCTTGGAATAAACCTGACCAAGGAAGTAAAGGATCTGTACTCAAGGAACTACAGAACACTCATGAAAGAAGTTGAAGACGACACAAAAAGATGGAAAAGCATTCCACGTTCATGGATCGGAAGAATAAACATTGTTAAAATGTCTATATTGCCCAGAGCAATCTATACTTTCAGTGCCATCCTGATCAAAATTCCACCAACATTTTCCAAAGTGCTGGAACAAACAATGCTAAAATTTATATGGAACCAGAAAAGACCCCAAATTGCTAAGGAAATGTTGAAAAAGAAAAACAAAGCTGGGGGTATCACGTTACCTGATTTCAAGCTTTATTTCAAAGCTGTGATCACCAAGACAACATGGTACTGACACAAAAACAGACACATAGACCAATGGAACACAGTAGAGTCCAGATATGGACCCTCAATTCTATGGTCAAATAATCTTTGACAAAGCAGGAAAAAATATCCAGTGGAAAAAAGACAGTCTTATAGAATGAACCTTGATCATTCTCTTACACCATACACAAAGATAAACTCGAAATGGATGAAAGACCTCAACATGAGGCAGGAGTCTATCAAAATCCTAGAGGAGAACATAGGCAGTAACCTCTGACATCAGCCACAGCAACTTCTTCCAAGACACGTCTCCAAAGGCAAAGGAAACAAAAGTGAAAATTAACTTTTGGGACTTCATCAAAATAAAAAGCTTCTGCACAGCAAAGAAAAAAGTCAATAAAACAAAGAGGCAACCCACGGAATGGGAGAGGATATTTGCAAATGACACTACAGACAAAGGGGTGATATCTGAGATCTGTAAAGAACTCTTCAAGCTCAACACCCGAAAAAAAAGATGATCACATCAAAAAATGGGCAGAAGACATGAACCGACACTTCTTCATAGAAAACACACAAATGCCTAGCGAACACATGAAAAAATGTTCATCATCATTAGCCATCAGGGAAATTCAAATCAAAACCACATTGAGATACCACGTTACACCAGTCAGAATGGCCAAAATTAATAGGACAGGAAACAACAAGTGTTGGAGAGACTGTGGAGAAAGGGGAACTCTCTTACACTGTTGGTGGAAATGCAAGCTGGTGCAGCCACTTTGGAAAACAGTCCTGCCCCAAATAATGCCCAGATTCCTTAAAAAATTAAAAATAGAGCTCCCCTATGACCCTGCAATTGCCCTACTGGGTATTTACCCCAAAGATACAGCTGTAGTGAAAAGAAGGGCCATATGTACCCCAATGTTCATAGCAACAATGGCCATAATTGCCAAACTGTGCAAAGAGCCAAGGTGCCCTTCAACAGATGAATGGATAAAGAAGATGTGGTCCATATATACAATGGAATACTACGCCTCCATCAGAAAGGATGAATATCCAACTTTTGTAGCAACATGGGCAGGATTGGAAGAGATTATGCTGAGTGAAATAAGCCAAACAGAGAAAGTCAAGTTATCATATGGTTTCGCTTACTTATGGAGCATAAGGAGTAACATGGAGGACATTAAGAGAAGGAAAGGAAATGTGAACTGGGGTAAATCAGAGACGGAGATGAAGCATAAGAGACTGTGGGCTCTGAGAAACAAACTGAGGGTTTTGGAAGGGAGGGGTGTGGGGGGATGGGTGAGCCTGGTGGTGGGTATTAAGGAGGGCACATACTGCATGGAGCACTGGGTGTGGGGCATAAACAATAAAACTTGGGACACTGAATAAATAAATTATTATTAAAAAAATGAACTGCAACACCTCTATTAAAAGAAATGGTCGTACATAATAGTAGGAGTTTCACTGACTGTACATAATGTTTGGTCTTATTGACTGAGAAAACGGAAATGAGAATTGTAGGGAATGAGTTCCATAGGAAAGAGGCCCAAGGACCCTCTCTAGACAGACTATTTGTAGAACACTCTAACCTGAGGAACTGGGAACTGAAGCAGGAAGTGACATTCACACTCAGAGAAGAGAGCTCTCTGGTGACCCTCATGGACAGAATTTCAGGGAAAGGGTCCGTAAGAGAAGATGGGGGCAGACACATGACCTGGGGTGGAACTGGAGTCATTACTAAAGCACCATGATGTGCTTCCTCCTTCTCCCCTCTCTTGTGCTTCCTCTCCAGATTTTTCCATGCTTCTATCTTTGTCACAACACTTCCACCTCCCCTGTCAGAGTTATCTAGCTCCGATCGACCACAAAGAGGATGTGAAATTCTAAAGAAAGCATAAGGCAAGAAGCTGGAAATCCTATAAAAGCACAAATGATACACGGAGTACTTAAGATATATAAAAAGCATGCTAGGAATTATCAACTGGTTTCCAAGAGCACTCTCCCTGCATTTTCAGTATTCTATTTAAAGGGAAGGAAGCTGATAACTTATTCACCCATGATTCAGTGCCCCTCAGTTGCATATTCTGCCTGATTTCAAAAAGACATGAAACTTCCTTTACCTCTAACAGATCAACATTACACCTCCAAGTAAAAGAAACGTAAAGTTGGTGTTATGAATTTTCTTGAACAATTCAGAATTTTTCGTTAAAAGTACTCGATACTGTAAATCCGTGATCACATTTTTTCTTGGTTACAAATAAGCTCATCAACCATGTCTCTGTTCCTGACTGGCACGGTTAGTAGATTCTACCGCAAATCAGCTCTTAACGGTCACGAACACACTTTTTTAAGCTCTACATTTAATTAAGGGTTACCGTCGGCTCCTAGATCCGCAGACCTAGGCGGTCGCGCTGAGGCCACGAGCGCCGGATCCGCATGCAGCGGGCCGCTGGCTCCACCTTGTGGCCACCTGTGCACACTGCCACTCTAGCTCGCCTCCCGCCTTCCGCAACCGCCCCCAAAACCTGGTGCGAGAGCCGGCGGCGGCCAGCAAGCAGTCGTACGGGGCCCATTCGTCCTGCTGCCCAGAAGAGCACCCGACTCGTGGGCGGCCCCCCAAACCACTTACCTGTTAGGGGTTAGCAGTTGTGACAGCCGGATCCCCCACTGGGCCCGAGCGCCAGCCGCAGGAAGTACAGACGGAAACCGAAAACCGCGGGTTGGCGGCGCCTTCCCGGAACTGCGTAGTTGAAAACCTCGTCTCGGGGCCGGCCCTCCTGCTCGCAGACCCGGCCGTGGCGCCGCCTTGCGGAGAGGAGGACTACGACTGGGCAACCGCGGGAAGGGCACGGGCTCAGACTAGACGCGACTCCAGGGGAAAGACGGCAGCGGGGAGGGAGCAGGTGGGGAGTAAATGACCGCAGTCCGCTCAAGCACAGGTGACTTTCGTAGCCCCGGGCCCGCAGAACCAGCTGGGCAGTGGGTAGGGGACCCTTGGGCTCTTCGAGGGCTGTTCTGAAAAGCCCTCGGGCATCTCGTGGCTTCTACCAAAGCCTGTCCTATCCCGGGTAATGAGAGCTCCCGGGACTGAGAACCGGGCCCGGGAGGGGTTGGGGCCGGTGGGAGAGTGGTGGGTGTCGGGGGAGGAGGGGAGGGAGCGTGTTCTTTCATCGCTTTGAGGCTCTGCAGGGACAATACCCAAAAGCCTGATGCACCCACTAAGGCTCTGGGGCACATTCTGTAATCCCCAGGGCTTACAGAACTAAGTACAACGTCCCAGAGGAGACAGTTAAAGAGCAGGACAGGCAATTGGTTGTGAGAGGGTGGGTCAGTTTTTTTTTTTATCTTCCATGCCTCATAGGGAAAGCCCTAGACTCATTCCAGCTTCTAGAGTTCAGACCCATTTCAGAACAGAGTGTTCCTAGCCTGAGAAGGAAACTCCAGAGCATATCGACTGGCTTGGGGTAGAGTGGGAAGAGTTGGGTCCATTCTAGGTCTTTTCTGGCTACCACCCAGTTGGGAGAAACCCTAGAGCCTTCTGGATTTAGGAACTGCCCCCACCTCCACCCCAGAAGCCAAAGATAACCAGACCTTCTGAAAACCAGATGGAATGGAGCCATCCCTGGGAGTTGGCTGGAAGGGGTTCACCAGTCCTCACTGCCACCAGGCGGGCTGGAGACAGACCCCATGGGCAGTAAGGCTTGGACAACAGGGGAAGCATGGAAACCAGTTAGGACTCCAGGTGAGAGACAACAGTAGTTTGGACTTACAGGGAGCAGTGGAGGTGTTGAGGAGTGTTGCATTTGGAATACAGTTTGTAAGAAAATGTACTTTTTCTTGCTGATTGATTAGATGTAGTGAATGTGGGAAAAAGAGAAACAACTTCTAGATTTGGGCCTGAGCAATAAACTGATTCCATTGACTGGGACCAGGAACTGTGAAAGAGCAAGTTGGTGTAATGGGAGAGAGGAGTAGCAAGAAGCAAAAGTTCTGTATTGGACATATTAGGATTCCTATTTGACATTTAAGTGTCACTGTTGAAAAAGCAATAGAATATGAATGGAGTTCAGAGAACAATGTTGAAGTAGAGATAAAAACTTCAGAATCATCACCATATGGCATTTAGAGCCATGGGATTAGAAGAGACAATGTAAGCAGAAAGTACAGATAGAAAACAGAAAAGGGTCTAAGGCTGAATCTTGAGATGCACCAAATCTTAAAGGTTGTGTAAAAGCACTGGCAACAAAGGGTGCTGACAAGGAATAGCCAGTGAAATAGGAGAAAAACAGAGAAGAAAGATCTCAAGGAAAAAAAAGTGATAAACTATGCCCAACTCTCCTAAGAAGTCTGCTGGATTTGGCGTGGGATTGCATTAAATATGTAGATTTTGGGGGGTGCCTGGATGGCTCAGTCATTAAACATCTGCCTTTGGCTCAGCTCATGATCCCAGAGTTCCAGGCTTGAGCCCTGAATTGGGCTCTCTGCTTGGCGGGAAGCCTGCTTCTCCCTCTCTCACTACCCCTGCCGTTTTCCTCTCTAGCTGGTTTCTTTCTGTCAAATAAATAAATAAAAATCTTTTTTTAAATAACATGTAGATTTTGGGAGAGTGGAGGAGAGATACAGTCATTATCATATTGACTTTCCAATTCATGAAGATGGTATAACTCTCCATTTATTTATATTCTTGTTAATATCCCTCAACAATGTTATGATTTTCTCCCTAGAAGTCCTGTTCATTTTTATGTTAGATTTGTTCCTAGGTTTTTCATTTTGCAACTCATTATAAACGGTATTGTTAAAATCTTAAGAAGTTATTATTACCAATCTCATAGTTATGACAGTTTAAAAACTGAAAGACCCTAGGAGAACAGTCTATTAAGTTTAGGAATGGAAAGCAGGATGTGAAAAAAAAAGAAAAGAAAAGAAAAATTCTAGTCAGTTGAAAATCTGGATCTCCATAAGGTCTTTTAGGTATAGACTTCTTTGTAATGCACACTGGCCGTCAAATGAGAGCCAATAAAATTGCTTGTTACCCTTATTTTATTCCTTATTTCTGGGTTTATTTCTAATTGAAGGGTCCAAATCCCTAAAGGGTGAGAAGCTCATCTTCTGCCTTCCCCATTTCATCTCCATATCACACAAAGTACACGTGACTCCTTACCTCCTCCACTTAGGAATGAATTGTGAAGAGGGAGCACGTGTTAAAGGGAAAGTTTCCCAAACAGGATGAGTGAGTTAATGGGGGTAGAAAATCTCTAAGAAAGACTCAAAATAATGGTTTATACATTCTGGAGGAATAAATTCCCCAAATGTGGTTCTCCCTGAGAAGATAATTTTGAGGAGGTCATGGCATGACCTCCAGGGAATCAGCTCTGAGGTCTGACTGTGACCTTGGAGACCGTTTCTTCTGAAAGAGCAGATAAAAGGTCGTAAAGAAAAGAACTAGACATTAGCAACAGGTTTATAACTACCATATTTATTTCAGAAAATAATCCTTTCCTAGCTTGAATTCAGTCACATCTTGAAATCTCACAGGCTTTGGGTACCACACACTAGAATTCAAATCTCAACCATGCACTTCCTTGCGGTCTCTTATCCCAACTACCCTTCATTCCATTTTGAGATCTGTATTGTGGCCCATGATATCTAACTTCTGTGGATTCGTTTTATTTACCAGACACTCTTTTATTTGCTTTGCAAGGTTTATTTCACTTAATCTTTTTTTTTTTAAGACTTTGTTTTAGAGAGAGAGAGTGGGAGGGAGGGGCAGAGGGAGAGAGAGCAGGGAGCCTGATAATGGGACTCGATCCCAGGACCCTGACATCATGACCTAAGCCGACGGCAGACGCCAAACTGACTGAGCCACCCAGGTGTCCCAATTATGCCTGGTTTTATTACCATGTTCTTCAAATTGTCTATATCCTCGACAAGCTTTAGTCGACTTGATCTCCCAATGTCTGAGGCTCTGCTTTTCCCCACTAGAAATGGTGTGCATATACTAATCCAAAAAGATTGATCTGTTATTCCCCTTTCCAGTCTAAACACATCCCACAATCATAATACCATGAAATACACCTCCCTCAGACAATGAAAAGGTTCCTTAGGTTTTTTTCTCTAGGTCAAGGATTGAAATTCAAGTTTTACTTTGCTTATCCTAAAGGTAATCCTAAATTACCTCCTGCTAATCCTAAAATTGTGTTCTCTACACATACTTGTTATTACTGAAAAAAGAAACTCACTTAAGAATAATTACTATTGCCCAGTCCCTTGATAGTAATGTGGAAAAAAAAAAACTATGAACAATTCAATTCAAACACTTAAAAAGACACCAAGGGAAAAGTCCTCTATAGAGACACTTCAATAAGCGAAATAATTTTTCTTCACTTTTCATAGTGTAGCAGGCAGAGGAGTGAAGAAACCTAGGGAAACAAGGGTATATTCACTTGGGGGAATTAACCCTAATATATGTACGTTAACCAGTGTGCCTTTCTCTTGCTCGTTATTCTACGTGTTATAATGTGGCCCTGGAATTGCCTTCTTGGATGATGTTCTAGTAAATGAAGTTTTGGGGCGGCTGGATGGCTCAGTCGTTAAGCATCTGCGTTCCACTCAGGTCATGATCCTGGAGTCCTGGGATCGAGACCCGCATGGGGCTCCCTGCTTGTTGGGAAGCCTGCTTCTCCCTCTCTCACTCTCCCTGCTTGTGTTTCCTGTTTAGCTGTGTTTCTGTCAAATAAATAAAAATCTTAAAAAAAAAAAAAAAAGGAAATGAAGGTCTTATTGCTCCAACTCATAGGGAGGTGACTCTCAAACCACTAGAAATGTCTGAAAGCAACACTCATTGGGGACAGGAAGTGCACTCCGGAAGTAGAGCAGGGCCTGCAGGAAGTGCCTTCCTAACTACAACCATAACAAACACTCATCAAATACTTACTGTGTTCCAGGTCTTCTACATTATCTCATTTAATCATCACAACAAACCTATAAGGTAGTTTCCAATATTTTTCTCACTTTACAGAGGAAGAAACAGAGTCAGAGCAGTAGACACACACCCCCAAGGTCGTAAAGCTCTCAGTGGGAAAACTGGGACTCACCGCTAATGCTTATCGCCACCCTGCCTTTTCAGCCAGTATCTTTTTGTTGTTGTTGTTAAGTAAGTTCCATGGCCAGCCTGGATCCCCAACACAGTGGGGCCTGAACCGGTGACCCCAAGATGAAGACCTGAGCTGAGACCAAGAGTTAGTCACTCAACCGCCTGAGCCCCCAGGTGCCCCTCAGCCAGTGTCTTTTGACTTTAATATGTTTGCTGTAAGGGGTCCATGGCTAGAGACCAGCGCTGGACTGGGACACAGTAAGAAATATATATTTGGTCTCTGCCCCTGGTTCCTGATACAGAGCTCCTCGGTCTCTTGGAATTTCCTGGGTAACAGGAAGTCTCTTTTGTTCTAAAGAGTTGGCTTTTGTGAGCTCCTAGGAAGCTTCCGGATGGAGGGATGGAGGCTGGTCACCGGAAGGGCTGAGCTATAATTAGAAGCGTGGAACTTTTTTTTTTTTTTTAAAGACTTTATTTATTTGACAGAAACACAGCCAGAGAGGGAACACAAGCAGGGGGAGTGAGAGAGGGAGAAGCAGGCTTCCCGCCGAGCAGGGAGCCCGATGTGGGGCTCGATCCAGGGTCTCCGGGATCATGACCTGAGCCGAAGGCAGTTGCCCAACCAACTGAGCCACCCAGGCGCCCCAGAAGCTTGGGACTTTTAGCCCTCCCCCTGACCCCATCCTCCAGGGAGGAGAAGGGGTAGAGATTGAGCCAATAATCCAACATGTCTACTTAATAAAGCCTCCATAAAAATCCCCAAACGATGGGGTTCACAAAGCTTCTGGGTAGGAGGGCAGACACCACACCTCCACAGGGACGGAAGCTCTGGCACTCGGGACCCTCCTGGCCCTTCCCCTGTGTACATCCTCATCTGGCCCATCATCTGTATCCTTTATAATAAACTGGTAAACATGTTTCCCAGGGTTCCATGAGACAATGCTCAAACCTCAAGAGGGGATGGTGGGAACCCGATTTGTAGCCAAGACTGACCGAAGTGTGGGTAACCCCGGAGACTGAGCAGTGTCTGAAGCGGGGGGCAGTGTTATGGGGCTCAGTCCTTCATCTGTGGTATCTGGGCCAAATCCAGGTAGGTAGCGTCAGAACTGCTTGTTTGAAGGGCACTGGGGGCTCAGTCTGTTAAGCGTCTGCCTTCGGCTCAGATCCTGATCCTGGAGTCCTGGCATCCATGCTTGTGGATCAAGCCCTGAATTGGGCTCCCAGCTCAGCGGGGAGTCTCCCTGCTCCTCCCACCTGCTTATGCTCTCTCTCTTGCTGTCTCTCTCAAACAAATAAATACATTCTTTTAGGGCGCCTGGGTGGCTCAGTGGGTTAAAGCCTCCGCCTTCAGCTCAGGTCATGATCTCAGGGTCCTGGGATGGAGGCCCCGTGTTGGGCTCTCTGCTCAGCAGGGAGCCTGCTTCCTCCTCTCTCTGCCTGCCTCTCTGCCTACTTGTCATCTCTCTCAAATGAATAAATAAAATCTTTAAAAAAAAGAAAAAGAATTGCTCGGTGTTGAGAACTGGCACATTTGGTGGCCAGAAGTGTTGAGAGTAGTGGAGGAAACAGAAGTTTTCTCCTACCCCTCTTACTGCTTAGTTAGTGTAGGTTAGTATGAATATCCAGCAACTTCCGCTGTGAAGCTTCTAAACTGATTTGTGGACCATGGTGGTTGCCCCCTCAACAGCGTTCAGGAAAATATTACAACCTGTGTGAGGGGTGCAGAATTATGACCTCTAGTCACAGAATACAGAATGATGGGAGAATTCCATCTACCAAAATCAGATGATTAAAAAATTGAAAGAGGTCACTGAAAATTGGATAAAAATAAAACTTAAAAAAAATTCCCAAAGGACACTTGATATATTGGTTACAAACAAGATTCCAGAGGAACCTCATGGACTTGGGAAGGAGGATGCCTATATATCCCCATCAATCATATAAGACCCGGCATATGTAAATTTCCTCATGGAATGTTCCTGGACCCTTCGACCAGACGCAACCTATCATTCTCCTTAATCATTCTCCTTCTTATCCTGTCTTGTGGGAACAACACATTTTGCCTTGATTTGTAGTTCTTTTTATATTGGTGTAATCCCTTCTATTAGATGTAGTTACATCTTTTTATCCATCTCCTTGCTTTGCTGATATTACATGTTTGATATATTTATTTGATTACAGATGAAAAGAAAACACACCCTGCTTTTATATTTCAAAAGTTTGTTCATGTTGGCAGTATGGGATGGAATCTAGAGGTTTTTTTTTTTATCAATTTCCTTTTTTTTTTTTTTAGTTAATTTTTGCCATATCATGATGGCTCAGCTATAGTTACAAAATGTAGGAAAAAAATCACTAGTAATTCTCCAGAACAGTCTTTTTTTTTTTTTTTTTTAAGATTTTACTTATTTGACAGAGAGAAACACAGCCAGAGGGGGAACACAAGCAGGGGGAGTGAGAAAGGGAGAAGCAGGCTTCCCGCGGAGCAGGGAGCCAGGGAGCCCGATGTGGGACTCGATCCCGGGTCTCCAGGATCATGACCTGAGCTGAAGGCAGTCGCTTAACCAACTGAGCCACCCAGGTGCCCTCTCCAGAACAGTCTTACTCCTTCCTGAAGATTGACATTCTTTCATAACTCATACTTTACATCCCTCAAAGAGATCATATAACTTATTTCCCATCTGTTGTCTTTGTGCTTGAATTATAGTCATTTGAATTTAAGTGTTTTGACTCTTAGATCACTTTTAGGAAATGTACCCAGTTTTAAAATGTGGCACTTACCTAAAAATTGAAAGACTAAACGGTCATGTTTATAAGTTTATACAGATCTCACAATCCATTCCCCAGTTGTTAAAATAATTAGTCTTGGGACGCCTGGGTGGCTCAGTTGATTAAGCGACTGCCTTCAGCTCAGGTCATGATCCCGGAGACCCGGGATCGAGTCCCACATCGGGCTCCCTGCTCGGTGGGAAGCCTGCTTCTCCCTCTCTCATTCCCCCTGCTTGTGTTCCCTCTCTCAGCTGTGTTTCTCTCTGTCAAATAAAATCTTTAAAAAAAAAAAAATAATGACTAGTCTTGATGACCCTTGACCTAACCCAGACCAAGCCCATTGGCAATGCTCACTGGATCTGATATTTAAAGCTCCTTATCTTCATAACACAAACTTTTTTCATCTTTTGGAATGCATCTTCCTCCTTACCCTTGTTTGCAACTCTGGAAAAGCAGCATCTGAACTAGGCTGGAAAAGCTCCAGTAGAATCCTATTGTTTCAGTCACATAGATAGACTGGACGAAAGGAAGCCGTCAGGTGCAGTACCCTACCTGCCCCTTTTAGGAGGTTTTTTTTGTTTTGTTTTTTTTAAAGATTTTATTTATTTGACAGAGAGAAACACAGCCAGAGAGGGAACACAAGCAGGGGGAGTGAGAGAGGGAGAAGCAGGCTTCCCGCTGAGCAGGGAGCCAGATATGTGGGACTCCATCCCTGGTCTCCGGGATCATGACCTGAGCCGAAGGCAGTCGCTTAACCAACTGAGCCACCCAGGCCCCCGCTTTTAGGAGTTTTTAATCTCCAACAGTTTTTTTTTCTCTCAAGATTTTTATTTATTTATTTGACAGAGAGAGAGATCACAAATAGGCAGAGCGGCAGGCAGAGAGAGAGGAGGAAGCAGGTTCCCTGCCGAGCAGAGAGCCCAATGCAGGCTTCGATCCCAGGACCCTGAGATCATGACCTAAGCCAAAGGCAGAGGCTTAACCCTCTGAGCCACCCAGACGTCCCTCCAACAGTTGTTTTAACTGGGTCAGTAATTATTATGAGTGTTTCAGGTTAAAGGAGTAAGAAAAATTAGGGAAAAGTGAAGAAAAAGCCTATTGGAGTAAATGAACTTCCCACCCTCAGACCAATTTTCTAGCATCCTCTGGTCTGGGCAATCAGTCAACAAGCTTTCACTGAGTTATTTTATTTATTTAAGAATTTATTTATTTGAGGGTGCCTGTGTGGCTCAGTTGGCTAAGCAACTGCCTTCGGCTCAGGTCATGATCCTGGGGACCCGGGATCGAGCCCCACATCGGGCTCCCTGCTCGGTGGGAAGCCTGCTTCTCCCTCTCTCACTCCCCCTGCTTGTGTTCCCTCTCTGGCTGTGTTTCTCTCTGTCAAATAAATAAAATCTTTAAAAAAAAAAAAAAAGAATTTATTTATTTGAGAGAGCACGAGAGGGGACACGGGCAGAGGAAGAGGGAGGAGAGAGAATCTCCAGCAGACTCAGCAGCTGAGTCTTGATCTCATAAATAAAACCGTTCTTGATCTCATGACCCTGAGCTGAAGCCAAGTGAGTCACTTAACCAACTGAGCCCCCCAGGTGCTCCGAGATGCTATTTTATAAAGGACAGTAGCACAGCCTTTGTGGAAGTTCCCAAGAAGTAATTTCTAAAGAAAGTAAACCCCGTTTTCTACTAGAAGACAAGAACATGTTAAAAGCAATGAAAGAAGTTAAGGAAAAAGGCCACCTAATTCACAAAGGTACAGTTAATTGCAAATTCATTGTGCAAGGAACAAAGCCTTGAGTCAAAAGGAGAAAGACTTCCTGTGACCTAGAGAGGGATGGGGTGGGAGGGGAGGGGAGGCTTCAAGGATGGAGATTTGAGCAACAGTTTGAAGAACTGGCAGGTTGACAGGTTTTGAGTAGTTGAGAGCGACAGAAAGCACCGTTTTAGAAGGATTACCTAAGGAAAAGCCCAGAGGAAGAGAGGAGGGAGTACAGGACAAGTGAGTTCTGCATTTTAGCTCTGCTAGAGATCTGAGGAAAACAAGCAATTGAAGGGGAAGTTTGGGCCAGATAGCAGAAGGCCTTTCCTTTCAGGATAAGGTGTTGGGGCTTTAATCCTTCAGCCTCGAGTAATTAATGACAGCTTTTGATTAGGTGAGCCCCCTGACAAAGCCTGAACGATTTCCAAAGACCATGAGAAACATGGGTCACTCAGCGAGAAGAGAGCCTTCAGGATCCCGGGGAGGAGACCAGAAGGGGTCTCTGATGGTCGGATAACTTGACGGAGTAACTGACACGCTGGCCTTTTCACTTATTCACTTTTCCAACTATTAAATGTCCTGCATAATTTCTTTTCTTTCACTGGGAAATTAAAATTCTCAGTGAGTCATTCCTCTCACTGGGGAAAATGACTCAGAAAAATCTTCATTTTCCAGAGAATCTTCATTTTCCAGTGAAAGAAATCATATACAGCCCATTTTATGTAACTTCAGCCAGATGTAAATTTGAACTCTTACATTGTAAGTAAAATTCATTTTAAGCACAAACTTGTTAAGCAAATTCCTTAACCTTGATCAAGAACGGTTTAATTTTAAAGCTTGTCAAACTGTACACTTTTTTTTTTCTTTTGACATTAAGGGTACTTTTGGTTTGGTAAAACACTCACCAGCCTCGAGGCGCCTGGGTGGCTCAGTGGTTAAGCGCATCTGCCTTCAGTTCAGGTCCTGATCCCAGCATCCTGGGAGCGTCCTGGGATCAAGCCTGGGATCAAGCAGGGATCAGGCTCCCTGCTCCGCCTGAAGCCTGCTTCTCCCTCTTCAGCTCCCCCTGCTTGTGTTCCCTCTCTCCCTGTCAAATAAATAAAACCTTAAAAGACAATTCACTAGCCTCTGTCGGGATTAGTCTTGATTTATGCAAGTTTTGAACTAAGGGGTCTTTAGAAATTCATCCCATATGTTAGCTGTGGCTACATGCACAGCTAGGAGTGCACACGCACACCTAACTTCCTATTTAAATACACCTGAAAACACTAAAAGCCACCTACACAGTCCCCACCTCCAACCTAACTTTATCAGGAAGTTCCAGGAGAGGCAGCTGGGAATGAGTTTAGCAGACACAAAGGTGGTTCTCATAACCAGGAAACGGTTACAGAAGACAAGTTCTTCGCCCTGGAGAAGGTAATTTTCCCGGGGAGTGTAAGTAATCAGAGTAAATCTGCGTTCTGCTCAGCTTTCACCAAGAGCAGTAACATTGACTAGGTAAGGAAGGTTTGACCCAAATGAGTTAAATCCCGACGGAAGGTAAGTCTGGGGGCTGGGTATCCCAACCGCCTCACAAGGACCGGGTTTACAGACCAGATGAACTCTTGGCCGTGGGGGCTGGCCTGTTTATCAGCAGCAGCCCTGGCGTTTACCCACTAAACGCCAGTTGGCATCCATCCAAGAGATAACGGTCTCCAGGAATTACTACATATCCCAAGGGGTGGGAGGGAAAAATCTTTAGTGGTTGAAGGATTGGGCAAGGATTGCTAGGTCGGAACTTACAGGTAGGTCAGACTAAAGCTTATGGCTTTATTGCGCATCGTTCGTGACAGATACCTAGAAACATTTGCGAACAAAACATTAAGGCAGTGGAGTAGGGAACGGAGAAATTTTCATCTGTACACTAAGGAAACAAATCCCACCCCATTAAGAAAACCTTTCTTGGACCACTTATAGACAGAAGTGTAACAGCACCCCGTATCGAGAACAAAAAACCTTTGAACTATAGCAAACCGGCTTGCTCAGAACGTTACCTTTACCTAAACTACCATTGCGGATTCAGGAAAACCAGGTAGAGACCATCTTCGGAACTATTGTTTGTTACCAGCAAAAGTCGTGCCACTAGGGGGCACCACCACACGCAGCACAGGGAGCCTCCGGATTTTAACAGCCAGAGGAATCTTTGTCACGGCTCTGACCTAGCCCGGAACCCCGGTGTTCCTGAGTGCACGGGCCCACCCCGCCTAACCAAAAAGCCAGATTTTCTAGCAAGTGTTTACAGCTGCTTTCTGTGACAAGTTAAGTGGCTCTGAAAAGAGCCGTTGGGGTAAAGTAGCTGTTCTGTTGCGTCCTTCGCGCACCCTTACTTGGAGCTGGTGTACTTGGTGACCGCCTTGGTGCCCTCGGACACGGCGTGCTTGGCCAGCTCGCCGGGCAGCAGCAGGCGCACGGCCGTCTGGATCTCCCGGGACGTGATGGTCGAGCGTTTGTTGTAATGCGCCAGGCGGGAGGCCTCACCGGCGATGCGCTCGAAGATGTCGTTGACGAAGGAGTTCATGATGCCCATGGCCTTGGACGAGATGCCGGTGTCCGGATGGACCTGCTTCAACACTTTGTACACATATACTGAATAGCTCTCCTTACGGCTGCGCTTGCGCTTCTTACCGTCCTTCTTCTGCACTTTGGTAACAGCCTTCTTGGAGCCCTTCTTGGGAGCAGGAGCCGACTTCGCTGGATCAGGCATTTTTGCAAGAAGAAACGCCACACACCAGAAACGATCCGAACTACTACCAAATGCCTTCGTTACGCGCTACTTATAGAGCCTGTATGCAAATGAAGGCTCGCACACGCCTGCATTTTCATTGGTTAATTTCAAACAATGTCGTAATGAGGGGGTGGAGTCCACATAAATAAAGCTTATGCTCGCGCTTCCTTACCGGCTGGCCGAGTAAATGTCTTCTTAACCAATCAAAATGATCCATTTCAGGCTGCCCAATAAAGTAGTTTCAGCTGTTTGGGGCTTTTGGGAGATGGTTTTCACTTTTCAATCGTAGACTTGCATAATGAAGAGCTCTTAAGGAACAGCTAAAGACAGCTTTCTCTTGTTTTCGCACGGTTTTATTTCCCTAACGCTTTGTTGTTTGGCTTTTGGTTTTTACAGTACCTAAACCCACATCTCAAAAAAAAAAAAAAAAATTCAGGTGTTTCCCTAAATTCGTTTGCGCCGCCTAGATTATGCACCGAGCAAGATATTAGCAAGATATTGCGTATACAATTCTTAAGACACAAAAACCAGGAGGCTTCAGTATTTACACAGGGACTTACATCCGGCTTAGTTCTCCCATCCCAACTGTAAAATCTGGTTGATAAACCCAGGTTGCCATCCCAGCCGTTATCGCAAACCGACAGGATGGCCTTCCCACTTTGTGTGTCTACATTCGTGCCAAGGTTTTGTATCAGCAGCTTGTAACGTTACAAAAGACTCGTAGAGCAGGGTCCTCCCCCCCTGCAATTTTTCCCTCACAGGAGCAAGGTTGACGCTCCAGACTTTTAATAACAGCATATAAAAAGCAGATTTGGCAAAAACGACCCGTACACGGTCTCAGCTGTTCCCTCTTGGGCGCCGGCCGACTTAAGGTTATAGACTATAACCTCACTATCCCACCACGTGCGAGTTGCCCCGATCTCTCTATCCGGTGCATGAGTATACGACAGTAAACCTGCGCCAGGCGAAAAACTGCACAGCTGCTCTTTATGAAAACGTGGGTGGCTCTGAAAAGAGCCTTTAGATGGTCTACACAAAAACACTGGCCTTAAGCCCGCTCCCCGCGGATGCGGCGCGCCAGCTGGATGTCCTTGGGCATGATGGTGACGCGCTTAGCGTGGATGGCGCACAGGTTGGTGTCCTCGAACAGCCCCACCAGGTAGGCCTCGCTCGCCTCCTGCAGCGCCATGACCGCCGAGCTCTGGAAGCGCAAGTCGGTCTTGAAGTCCTGCGCGATTTCGCGCACCAGCCGCTGGAACGGCAGCTTGCGGATCAGCAGCTCGGTGGACTTCTGGTAGCGCCGGATCTCCCGCAGGGCCACGGTGCCCGGCCGGTAACGGTGCGGCTTCTTCACGCCGCCCGTGGCCGGCGCGCTCTTGCGGGCCGCCTTGGTGGCCAGCTGCTTGCGCGGGGCCTTGCCACCGGTCGACTTGCGGGCGGTCTGCTTCGTCCGAGCCATGACGTCGCGCGAATTTTATTACAAGAGCGCTAGGCAGTCTTATTTATAGACGTAGCCTTGTCCTTATTGGGCCAGGAGTGTTAGGTCCCTCCAGAATGTGATCTCATTGGCTAGAATTCAATCCTACGTGCTCCGATAGATTGTTATGCTAATCTTTCCCTCCCTTGTTCACCTATCCGGCCTCTTCTGTAATCTTAACGATCACGGACGTTTTTCTTTTTAGACATTTCCTTTAAATGGTGTCATTTTTGTAAGAGCAATTTTTAAATTGTTTCGCCAGCTGGGATTTATTTTTTAACAGGTCCCTTCGAAATCAAAGCAAGCCTTCCCATAAACTTAAGTTTCAGCCTACATTTCCAGTTCAGAGTTGCAGAAACTCCAGTCCCATAGCTAACATTTATTTAGCGCCCATTATTTAGCGCTAAGCGCGTTAGTTGCATTACAGTGCGACGGTGAGTCAACAAAACAATATGTAGTTAAAGGAACCAAAACCTGAATTTCCCTTTACCCAGCCTCGGAACTATGCCGATGTCGTGCGCTAATCAGCGGCAGCTGGCAGGGTAGAGCCAGCCGCCTTTCCGTACTCGCTTTTCACCTTGGAAGGCGGTTCCCTCCCCTCAATCCATCAATGACCAATTAGGTCCTGCAGACCAAACGCTTCTAAGTCAAGGAATGTAAGACCCGAAACCTTATTTTCTCCTTTACAAAGGTGAGTCGTTTCTAAGGAGTCAACTTGCTTACAGTCAGATTAAAAGCTACAATGCAGTTTCAAAGCAAATAAATTATTCGTTGCTTCCTGAGTTGTTAACATATTTCCTTTCAATAGTTTCATCTAAAAGTTTCACCTGTGTCATTTTTCTCTTCTCTATGGGAAAATTGAAGATCCTCTGCTTTTTAGTTATTTCATATGCTTTGAAGTATCGCTCAGAAAATTGCATGTCACAAAACAAGTCTTGTAAGACTACCAGCGCTTAACAGTGTGAATAGTAAATATACACCTTTTAATCATATGCTAATTCTACTGAAAAAGCATTGCATCCAAACCTTATAAAAACTCAATCTTGGGAACACAATCAGGCCCAACAAGCTTAAAACTTACTTTATCCTATCGGTATGATGACTAACATATAGAGGGCCCCACTCTTATTTAAAAGTTCTTCTACATACACTATCTCATTTAATCCCAACTCTGAAACAGAGTAACTTTCCTCATTTCACACATAAAGGGACAGAGTCTCAGAGAAATTTTGGCTTGTCCCAGACAAGTAACAAGGCCTGCATAATACCCTAAAGCGAAATAATGAAATTATACCAGATTTCCAGTTTCATCAGGCTTGGGGCACATTTTAAAGCCCTGAAGAATTTTCCCATCATGCAATCAAACTCGTGAATGTTTCTCAAACTTCCCCACTGAATTTGCCATCTGAAGAGGAAACTACCACCTGGGGATCTGGATGGCAGCCCAAAGCAGCCCATGCCGGCATCGCACTTCTTTGCGGCGTTGTTTTCTAATGTACGCATTCTTAGCCATGACATTCATTTAGATAAGAAAAAGATTCCTGAGGGGCGCCTGGGTGGCTCAGTCGTTAAGCATCTGCCTTCTGTTCCGCAGGAAGCCTGCTTCTCCCTCTCTCACTCCCACTGCTTGTGTTTCCTCTCTTGCTGTGTCTCTCTCTGTCAAATAAATAAATAAAATCTTAAAAAAAAAAAAGGAAAAGATTCTTGAGCTGTTGTTGGGGAGGAAAAACTTTTGCTCTATCCCTCAAGCATTTTTTTTTTTTTTTTGATCTGGTCTAAGAAGTAAAATTGTCATGAGATCAATTAACAGGAGATAATCATATAAGAATATGAGGGGCGCCTGGGTGGCTCAGTTGGTTAAGCGACTGCCTTCGGCTCAGGTCATGTTCCTGGAGACCTGGGATCAGGCCTCGCATCGGGCTCCCTGCTCGTCGGGAGGCCTGCTTCTCCCTCCTCTCTCACTCACTACCCTCTCTCACTTGTGCTCCCTCTCTCTCTGTATTTCTCTCTGTCAAATAAATAAATAAAATAAAATAAAAAAAGAATATGAAACCCCTAGGCAGTCAGGCAATTGAAGTTTATATGCTATCCATAGCTAAGAAAGACATCGGTGGGTGTCTGGGATTGCAAAGGGCAGGAAGACCATTACAAGAAGATAAAATGAGTTAATGTTTGGTAAACAAATGTTTGCTGGGCAACTCGGAAACAATGGGGTATAGAAAGGAATTTCAGCAGACTTTGCTGGGTTCCTCCCTGTCTACCACACCTAGGTTATATTGTACAGTAGTTATCTATGGGTGACCCTTCCTAGAGCAGGTCCTCTATCGGAATTCCTTTAAGCTGTTAGGAGGGAGGCAAAAAGAAAAACTTTTTTGAGTCTTCTGTTTCTTAAAAATAGCCTAAAATAATCTTTATGTGCCAAAGAAATATCTTTTGTGGGAGCAAGCTTTTGCTCCCCTACAATGTATATTCATGTAGAATCCAGGCGTCATGGGATGTGTTTTACCTCTTTAATATAGAGAAGAAGAAAATCCCAAGAATCTTCTGGTTATCCTCAGAATAGAGCCAGTTGTTATTTATAGATGCCAAGGTCATGCTTGAAGCTTATTTTGAGTTTAAGAGGCAATTAAAACCCAACAGATTGAGGAGAAGCTCTTTAATTCTTCCACATCTACCTAAAAAGAATTGAGATAGAGGACCCACTCCAGAAAGAGAACTGTACCTTGAATGAAGTCTAGTCAACAGGGAGGAAACTAGCAAGGCCTGTTTAATCAAAGTCCTCCGTGTCCCATTGTTTCTGAGTGGCCCAGCACATGTGTGTTTACCAACATGTACTCTTTTCATCTTCCTGTGAATTGCATTCCTTCCTTTTGAAGTCCAAGGCCCTACTCCTTCTCCTTAGTTCATCTTACCATGTCTTTGGAATTTCCATGTTTGTGTGGATTCCTTGTACATACAGAATTAACTTTGATTTTTCTCCTGTTAATCTGTCTCATGTCAATTTAATTCTAGTCTAGGTAGAAGGACCTTGAAAGGGACAGGAAATTCTTGCTCCCCAGCGCTTAGAAGTCACCTTTAATAACAGAATTTAGATCCATCATTGTTTGGTTTCACCTAGTCTCCACTTTGGACAACAGAGTGATTCCTGTGAGTGTTCTCAATACACTACTCTACCAGAAGTAAACTGGTAACGCAGAACCTCTGCTTTGCTGCTATTATGGGGAAAAGGGAGTATTTTTCTCCTACTAATATATCTGAAATTTCTTTCATCAGAAGTAATAAGAATCTGCAGTTTCCAGATTGAGCCTTGAGGTTTCATTATTTAGTGCTGAAAGGGGGGGTGGGAGGAGCATATGAACGAAGTTTAACATTTGTCCCAGGAAATAAGCACGTAAAAGAAAAGTACAATGTTTTATATGTGCATGTGTTTGTTCTTAATACAAAAGTAATGGACTAAATTATATGTTCCAGGAAGACAGTTTCAGTCTTTGACTGCAGGCACCCCTAGGGCTTCAAGTAGCCTCAAGATTAGACTGAATCTTTGGTTTGTTGGTTGGAGAGGCCATGTGTCTGATTGCTTTTCCTCTTTTTTTTTTAAATTTTAAATTTTAATTTTTAATTTCGGTGCAGTTTAACCTGCAGTGTTGTATTAGTCTCAGGTGTACAGTATAGAGATTCAACACTTCCATACTTTGCTTGGTGCTGATAAAGATGAAAGTATTTCTAATCTCCTTCCCCTATTTCACTCAGCCCCTCCCCCCTTCTGATAACCATCAGTTTCTTCTCTTAAGGGTACCCCGCTGGGGACTGAAAGTTAAACCAACAAAGACAGTACAACATCGAAAGAGCACAAGCAGGTACTTAAGCTTTATGTAACGCAGGAAACTTCCTGAGGAAATGAAGATCCAAAGAAACAGTCTGACCTGAGTATTTTTGTGCTCTGTGTGATGAAGGGCAGATGCTCCAAAGAAATGCAGTAGGTTAAGGAGTATGAGGTGAGCCTAATCAGCCGGGGGAGGCAGCAAGTCCTGTTTGCTGGGATTCTTCTGCGGGTCCCTTTGTCTTTAGAGACAAAGATGTGCCTTTCCTCATCTATCCCTCTAGTCGTACAGAGAATATTTTGAACTAAAGGTACGTGAAAAAGAGTAGGTGCAAAAGGTGTGCTCTGACCTCTGCTTCTTAAAAAACAGGAGACCCCCACATGGAAGATGTCTTCCCTATACCAGGAGGAAAACAACATGCTTTTCACTGAGGATGGGGAGTTGAAGCCAAGAGAAATCTGCACAAAGAAACCTTTGTTAAACTTATCCTTATCTTCCCAGTGATTTTGCCACCATTCACCGCCCTAGCCAAAGCCCTTCCGTCTTGTGACATTTTCATGACTTACTCCTCTGTCCAATCCGGTCTATAAGCAGTCAACTCTAACTGCTTCTCTGGGTCTTCATTTCCTTATGAGGGCTCCAGTTAAAGAAAACTCAGAGCAAATAAACTTCTCTGCTTTGCTTCTGTTAATCCGTCTCAGGTCAATTTAGTCATCAGGCCCAGCGAAAAAAATCTAAGTGGGTCGAGGTAAAATTTTGCCTCCTCCACGGCAGATTTTAGTTGGCAGGGGCTCAAAACAAAACACTCCCCAATGTGCCACTTTGGTACATTAATTATTTTGAGCTGAAGTTACTTGAGAAATAACATATAGGAAGGACTCTCTGACCTCCCCCTTACCCCCTAAAAGCAGCTCAGAAAATTTTCCATGAGAAAGGTAAATTACTTTGCTTTTCTTGTTTTGAGTTCAGGCCACAGATGTATGACACTTACTATCTCTGGTTTATGGGGAAAAGTAGGACAGAATGCTCACAATTCAACCAATATACAGCCTGTCTGGAAAAAAGAAAGAAAGTAAAAAGAAAGAGGGAGGGAGGGAGGGAGGAAGGGAAAGAAAGAAAGAGCAAGCCTATTTTTTAAAGGTACCTTCTTTCTCAACATTGCTTTCATCTAGTTTTTGTAATCAACATCTGTTGTGAATCCCAGGGTGTTGGTTTAGGCAAGTGATGCTTGGTGGCACCATTCAATGAGCAGAGAATAAGGTTTAAGGCTGCAGAAGAAGGAAGAGAAGAAATTGTCTCTGCCTCTGTTAGAGTCACACCTTGGAGCTGTGAAGTTTAAGCATTTTGAGATTTTTGAGTGTAAAACGACTAAAGAACAACCAGGAGGATCTGTATGTCTTGAGTCTAGACGTCTGGATAAAGATATAGTACTGAAACTCATTAGCATATAGAAGATAGAGCCAGGGGAGGGGGAAAAGGGCAGATAAGATTTAAAATAATACTCATCCCTCAAAAAAAAAAAAAGATAATTCTTTCTGATGCAGAAACTGCATCTTCTGGTGGATTCTCCTTACGGAAGGCGCTGGTAAAGTAACAAGCATTCTATTACTAAAATACCCCGACCAACTGCATAGGGCAGTTTCTGGTAACTATTTTCAAAATGGAGATTTCCCCTTGAGAAACCCGATTCAGCAAACTTTGCTCCACGTGCGGCGTTCATGGGGACACAGTGTGGTCACTGATTTCTGGCTGCAAACAAGGGCTTTTAGAGGAGTTGTAGAAACGGGGACACATCCCTGACATTTTTCTGTATGTCTTGCTCCTTCCGGCCGAGCTTTGGACGACAGCGCGTTGGATTCACCGATCTCCACGAGAAGTCTTGCAAATATAGTAAAACCAATTTGCTTAGGATCTGACTTCTCCTGGGGGAGGTGAAATTCCGTGCTCCCTAGCAACAAAACGGACTAGACTCGGAAGTCAGAGCGATGCCGCCGTCCGCGCTCCGCACACACCCCGGAGGGCTGTCCCGGCCACCGCCTTCTAGGTGGGCCGAAGCGCTGGACCGGGTTTTGTTGCGGTTTGATGTGGCTGCGCTTCGGAAGCCCGTGCCCCTCTACTCGGGAGGAGACCGGCGCTGGCGCCGCCTTCTCCTCGTCTCTTGATTCTACTTGCTCTTTCTTTCGTCTTCTCCAGCCGGAAAGAGATTTCTTAGCTTAAATTTCATGCCCTGGGGGAGTCCGCAAATGGAGAGAGGGACCAAGGCGAGCAACAGTTGCGGCCGCCGGGCGCCGGGCGCCGGGATCAGCGTTCTCCGGGGACGAAGGCCAGTAGGTTTTTCCCCAAGAGCCCGTTAGAGGGCGCCGCGGAGAGCGAAGCGCGGCTGGGGCGCCGCGGGGAAGAAACGCAGCGGCGCCGAGGGGCGGGGACAATTGGGGCGGGCTTCCCGCCGCGCGCTTGCTGTTCTCAATCTGGTCCGGCGCTCTTGTATATTAAGGAGAAAGGTCGCCTTTCCGCTCCAAAGATTGTGTTCTCGGGCTGTGGTCGTAATGTCTGGGAGAGGAAAGGGCGGCAAGGGCTTGGGCAAAGGTGGTGCCAAGCGCCACCGCAAGGTGTTGAGGGACAACATCCAAGGCATCACTAAGCCGGCAATTCGGCGCCTTGCTCGGCGTGGAGGAGTCAAGCGGATCTCCGGCCTCATTTACGAGGAGACTCGGGGGGTGCTGAAAGTGTTCCTAGAGAACGTCATCCGGGACGCGGTCACCTACACCGAGCACGCCAAGCGCAAGACGGTCACTGCCATGGACGTGGTGTATGCGCTGAAGCGACAGGGGCGCACCCTGTATGGCTTTGGGGGCTAGGCTGCCACCTAAGCTCTACGTGTTTCTATGCCAACGGCCCTTTTTAGGGCCAACCATCTAGTCTTCAGAGGAGCTGGACCCTTGGGTAAACCTTACTGAACCTTGCTTTGGGGGTGGGATCAGGTTTGGGTCAGGTTTACTGGGAAGTCATGCTCCCTCCCTCAAGCGCTAGCCACCCTGAGCCCAAGTCTTTGGTTAAAAGTGCTTTTTAATCGGGTTCCAGATCTAAGCAGCCATAACATTTGCTTCTGGGTGTGCTGTCATTTGTAACTTGGGTTATGGAAAGTGGAGATCCGGGAAGGTCAAGTCTTTAGCTCACTGCGTTCGCTTGGGCAAAGTGGGAAGGCAGTCCACTCGCTTGCAATCCAGAGATGCCATTTGGTGGTTTCAAGTCCCAATTCCTCTATTTGGGGTTTCACTTCCTATCTCTAGAGCAAGAGGGTGGGGACTAGATGGCTTAAGGGCCCTCTTAATAGTGGACCTTGTTTGTGATCTGTATTCTTACACAAAAGGTGCGAGAGCACTGAAGTCCAGCTATCAACCACTCAAAATTCAAGATAAACCCAGGTTATGAGAACAGATGAGCTCATTAGTGCAGTTTTAGAACAAGTTTAGCATATTATCTGCTGAGTAGCTTCTTTGATGATATACCCAAGGGAAAGTTGAAGTCATCAAAGAGGTAGAAAATAACTTTCAGTTAAAACTTTGCAAAGATACAGATGCAGTTTCTATAAAAGCTGCGCAAACTTGGACGCGTGGGTGGTTCGCTCAGAGGGTTAAGCGTTTGCTTTCAGCTCATGTCACGATCCCAGAGTCCTGGGATCGTGTCCTGCAATGGGCTCCTTGCTCGGTGGGGACCCTGCTTCTCCCTCAGCCTGCTGTTTCCCCTACTTGTGCTGTCTGACAAATAAAATTAAAAAACAAACAAAAAGACCCGAGCAAACGATATAATCTTAACATCATGGAAACAAGTCTTAAAACAGTTAGTTCAGGTATTTGACTTGTGTTAGTGCCTGTTGTAGGGGCCTGTAGGGATATCCCCATCAACACAGAAAGCACAGATTTTGACAAAGCAAAGCAAATTGCTCTGGATCCGCGTGGTAAAGAACACAGTAAGCCACCCTCTGCACCACCACTTCTAATAGTCCTGATTTGGATCCAGTAGCGGTCCGAATTGGTTATCCTTAAACCTAATTATAGTTTTGCAGTTATTACATTTGCAAGTAGGAATTTGTTTCAGCATTCGTGGCTTATAATTTTACAAATACATTTGGCTATGTATGGAGTTGAGAGAAAAAATGCTATGTCAGCTCCCAGCAGATAGGCTAGCTGTTACTTTATTGGTCTCCACACTTGGCTACTCTCATTAGCATCTAAGACTTAAAGGCGAGCTAGGTTAAAGCCTGGTGCTTAGCAATGGAGGTGCCAGAAAGCCAAAGGAAGAGAGATTTGCCCTCCCAGAGCTTATCCAAATGGGGAGGGAAAATACATATATACTTACATACATGTAGCACATGTAGCGCGGTTTCAGTAGGATGAGAAGTGTAGACATAATTACGGTAAGAGTCCTAACACTATGGAAGTCAAGGCTGCTGGAAACTAGGAAATACTGGCTGTGGGGGTGGGGCTTGTGGCAAGAATCACTGTGTTTTTGTTTGTTTTCTAATTTAAAGGGTAATGAGGGTTGACTATATCTGATCCTCACTGAGCTACTCTGGAGGAGGAGATCAGAAATTCAAAGAGAGAGGCTCTGGGGTGGCCCAGTCGTTAAGGGTCTGCCTTCCGCTCAGGTTATGATGCCAGGGTCCTGGGATTGAGCCCTAAATCAGGCTCCCTGCTCAGTGGGGAGCCTGCTTCTCCCTCTCCCTCTACTGCTCCCCCTACTTGTGCTCTGTCACTCTGTCAAATAAATGAATAAAACATTTTTAAAAATATAATAATGGCTTATGTTTTAATACTATTGAATTCTGTAATCAGTGGATGTTTCTTTTTTTCTTTTCAAGTTTCTACAAGCTATGGTCCTTTACCTATTAATTAGGCATCTTCTTTACAGTGATTTCCACAGTGATCCTTTTTCTTATCTTCTCTCCTTCACTGAATACTATTATATGGCATAACTAAATCTTCCATTAGCTCTAGCCAGCCTCTGAGTATTGCCAAATTACAGAATACACATTCTGCATCTTTTTGCACTAATATTTGGCATTTTGTTACTGTTTTTTTAAGACTATGTTCTTTTCTTAGAGAGAGAGAGAGCGTGCACAAACAGGGAGAGAGGTAGAGGCAGAGGGAGAAGCAGACTCCTGTTTAGCAAGGAGCCGGATGTGGGACTCGATCCCAAGACCAAAGGATCATGACCTGAGCTGAAGGCAGATGCTTAACCAACTGAGCCACCTAGGCGTCCCTGTTATTGTTCTTAACCATCTGTAACAGTAAGGAATATATTGCTATTTAATTTCTTTTATCTCTAACAAGATAATTTATTTCTCATTTCCACCCCTGAGTGACTCAGATGCTTTCTGTGAACCAGCTCTGGCTGCCATCTGTGATTTCCTCCCCGGGTGATTTCAGGACTTCCACTGGAATATATATTAATGATTATAGAATCCAGTCTACTGGTCTACCTCCGCATGGACGTACAGGCACTTAAGTGTCCCAGCGGCTAATCAGACCTCACAATGGATCAGTCCGAAGTCTTACCTTCCCTTTCCAGGCTCTCTACTTGTCAGAAAAGCTGGATTATCCTCCCAGAAACCTAGGCTAGCTGCTCCTGAGCCATCTTTCACTACATTTCACTACATTTTCTTCCTTGGAAACCTCACACTCTGTACTTCCTATTCTAGCTACTGATGAACATGTTACTTCTCTACTTGAGCCAAAAGAACTGAACTATCTTTACACAGAGAGTTACTAGCATGTATAAATATGTATGGCTGTATGGAGAATTACCAGGAAGATTTATAAAAGTTGTAGAATGATTTCTTGGTGTTGGTTTTATTACATTTGTTTAACATTTCTGAATTGTTTGAATTTCTTAAAACAAGTGTGTATAATTTCTCCCAAACAATCACAAGATAGATAATAGATAGATAGACAGATAGATAGGTAATCTGGGTTATATGAAACATGACAAATCTTAGCTTTGGCAAAGTTCAGTTTTCTCATCTTTAGTGTTGCTGAGAATTCCTGTCTTTCTTACAGGAATGTTTTAAGGATCAAAGGAGATCTAGGTGAAAGATTAAAGCTCAACAGTAATATAAAAGAAACTAAAGTTGGTGTATTTATTGTTTATTTTACCCAATCTAGTTCTTACACGCTCTATGATGAGTGGGGGAGGGGAGTCAGTATAGCCAAAATTTTGAGAGGATGGTAGACAGTGCATAAAAATGAGGAATGAACAGGTTGGCAGGGCTGTAGTTTTCAGGATTAAAACAGAAAAATGTAAAGTCATCTTAAAGAATCAAATAGATTCCCCAGCTGAGTTGACTGTTATAAAGTTAAATGGCGGCGCCTGGGGGGCTCAATTATTAAGCATTTGCCTTTGGCTCAGGGCATGATCTCCGAGTCCCAGTATGGAGCCCCTGCTTCTGCCTCTCACTCCCCCTGCCCGTGTTCCCTCTCTAGCTGTGTTTCTCTCAAATAAATAAATAAAATCTTAAAAAAAAAAATAAAGTGTTGAATGTACTATTTAGGAATATTCAATTCTTGGGGCCCCTGGGTGGCTCGGATAAGCATGTAACTCTCGGTTTTGGCTCAGGTCATGATCTCAGGATTATGAGATCAAAACCCACTTCGGGCTCTGCACTGGGCATGGAGCCTACTTAAGGCCCTCTCTTTCTCTCCCTTCTGCCAGCCCTCTCCCTCTCAAAACAAACAAAAAACAAAACAAAACAAAAAGAATATTCAATTCTTCTATAGAATAAGAATAAGTAAGAAAATAAGAATAAGTAAGAAATAATAAATAAGAAAAATAAGTAAGAAAAATAAATTAAGAGAGAAGAAACTAATTGTAGATAATAAGCAAGCATAGCTTCCAGGACATGTTAACAGAAATAACGTGAACAGAGTATGTGTGGTGAATTTAGATACAGGGAGGGGTGGAAGGACAAGAACCATGTTGAATATTCATGAGGTACATGAGGCACCCAGTGTTCAAGCCTTAAATCAGCCATCCGTTGGTGAGACCCGCTGCGTCCCAATATGTCCTTGCCTGCCACACGCAGGGCCATAGCTATTGGGCAGGTTATCGGTGAGGGGGTGAGCATGATTAGCTTCGGACACCTGCCATCTACTGAGCCTCCTCGCCCAGGCTCAGCTGTAATCTTCTTAACTGCAGCACGGTTAGGGGAAGCGGAGGAGCCAGGTCACGCCAGGACAGACTGCAGCAGTCAAGGCTGGTCACGGTGTGGTGCTCCCGCCATCAGGGCACCCTCTTGTAAGTGTGTCGACCTCCCCCATCACCTTCGCCTTCCTCCTTGTTGCATG
The DNA here is from genome assembly GCA_004023965.1 of Spilogale gracilis. Taxonomy (NCBI): domain Eukaryota; kingdom Metazoa; phylum Chordata; class Mammalia; order Carnivora; family Mephitidae; genus Spilogale; species Spilogale gracilis. The sequence continues at coordinate 7,265 of PITA01011420.1, read as the reverse complement.
TGTTAAATGGTTGCAGTTGACTGTGTGATCTGATATATTTGCCTTCATTTGGCCCGTGCGCCTCTGTGTTCAGTGAACTCTGGGATTGCCTGTCCAGTGGCAGAGTGGGAAGCCATGACTACCGCGAAGTACCTTCTTACACAACAACTGTATTATAGAAGAGGGCTGGAAATAAGGCGGGTGAAGGCACAACCGTGGCGTTGTGACCATCCAGATACCTTCCAAGGCAGATGCGATCCTGACCAGGGAGCATACTCAGTTCCTGCAATGCCACCTTTAGCGTGAAAGAGCATCCTGACCGAAACATGGCAGCCCGGAGGTCACGTGCCTCCATGCTCCTCCCCAACCTTCCAACTGTAGTTTGGCTTCCTGTATAGGTTTGCCTGCAGGGAGCTAATGAGTGAATCGGTTCCACTTCTCATCGGAAATTAAGAGCACGATTTCTAGGACCAGACTCTTCGGGTTAGGATCTTAACTTCATCATTTACTAAAAGTGACGTATTGGGGACATTTCTTAAGCTCTGAACCTCATTTTCTTTATCTCCCTCTCTCACTCCCCCTGCTTATGTTCCCTCTCTCACTATGGTTCTCTCTGTCAAATAAATAAATAACATCTTTAAAAATAATAATAATAATACTATTAGAAGGAAAAAAATACCAACCGCGTCAGGGTTTTATGTGGATAACATGTATTCATTACAAAGAAGTTAGCACTATGACTGGCACTCACTAAATGCCACTACCCATTAATGATGACAATTATTATTAGGGTTTAGGCATTTGTCCTTTCAGAGTCTGGTCCATGGGATCTAGGTCCTCAGAACCGTCACCCCCAGCCGACCAAGAAAATGAAATTTCTGAGTCTACAGAGCCAAGGACCAGGCTGGAATGCGCTGAGCAAGGGCCTAGGAGGTCATCCTGATGACCCGAGTGGTCACCGGCCCTTCATTTCCTTTTCTACTGCTTCACAATGACAACGAAATGTAATAATAAGCTCTCAAAGAGAGCGAAACGCAAAAACCAAGTAGCAAAGGAGGAGAGGAAGGGAAGGAAGCAATCAAAGACACAGAAACCTGAAATCAAAGCTTGGCTTCAAAAACTTAACTCAGAAGCTCAAAGCTTAGCCCTGAGCATGGGCCCTGATGGGCTGGAGAGGACCCGCTGCCTTCAGAAAATTTGCAAGATCGGCAAACACCTAACTTTTTACTCATTCGGGTGTCTGAGAGGGATTGTGAGATTTAAAACCAAATAACAAACTAGCCAAATTTAAGTTTGCCCACATCCAGAGCCAGTGGTGCCGAAACTTTTAGAAGACCATCTAGCAATAACTATCAGAATTACTGAAAAATGTACTCCATTTTCTGTGCATAAAGATAATACGTTGCAGCCTGTGTTTTTAATGGCAAAAATCTGGAAAACACCTAAAAATCCATTAGTATGAGTCTGAGTAAATAAGAAACATGCATTAAATGAAAAACTGCATCCTTTAATAAGAATGAGGCAGATTGAGACAGAAGAAGTTTACATAGAGTTTTTATAGCTTTGGAGAGAGAGATTAACTGGGACAAAGACCAAACATGTATTTGTTATTAGCATTACGATACCATACCCTAAAGAGCTGAATCTTTGATAATCTTGAGACCAAACAGAGGAGATTAGAGTCCTAAGAATAAAGCCTAGAGATCTGGGTTGATTCTGGGCAAACTGAGAGTGACCTTTTTGGGTGCAAGCTGGACTGAAGGGGGTGGAGAATGAGAAACTAAAACCAGTTAGGAGGCCGTTATAAATCACAGAGGGCACTGAGCAAGAATGATGGCTGGAGGACTGGAGGAGATATTGGAAAAAGAGATGGTGATGGCAGGCGGCACGGAAACCCCCGATTTCCCCAAATTTATGGGGGGCATTTGGGTGGAATTTAATTTTTAATCTATTGAACACCTACTATTTATCATTTCAAAGCTTCAGAACAACCCCACAAGGTAAATAATATCCTTATTTTACAAAGCCAGAAACTGATCGTTATGCAGCTTTGAACTTGGCATTCTCGGAAACACTATGGTCCTCCTGAATCTTACTACAAAGTTTCACATCACAAAGAACATGAGGATCTTAATACATTTGCCATATTCATTTAAGAAAACCATACAATATTGATGATGGAAAGGACCCCATCCGTTCCAATTTTCTCATTAAATATAAAAAGAAAATATAATAATACTATTACAGGGGTCCCTGGGTGGCTCAGTTGGTTAAACAACTGCCCTCGGCTCAGGTCATGATCCTGGAGACCCAGGATCGAGCCCCACATCGGGCTCCCTGTTCGGCGGGAAGCCTGCTTCTCCCTCTCTCCCTCCCCCTGCTTGTGTTCCCTCCCTCACTATGTTTCTCTCTGTCAAATAGATAAAAAAATCTTTAATAATAATAATACTATTATAATACAATAAATAAATATAATAAATATAAATATATAAGACATAGTTTATATTATTTATATTTTATTTTATGTATCTATATATAAATGTATAATAGTTACATATTTTATTTATATATTCATATATTATCTATATATTTACATTACATTATATTTTATATGACAATGTATATATTTATCTGTTACATTTATTAAAAATAATAAATATAATAAATAATATAAATATTCCCTCTGGTTCCCGGACAAAACGTGACACTAGCTTCCATTCCCCACGGATCCCTATGTGGTGTCGATGTTCCTCAGAGATTCTCCTTTGGGCCGTCTCTTTACGAGCTCCTCCCAGGACCTCCCAAGTCCCAGCTCCCAAGTGCAGATGAGAGAATCCAGCTGGGTAAGGAGATCGTCCAGATCCACATTCCCAGCTGCCTGAAGGTCACAGCTACTTGCCCTTGCCTATTGACAGGTCTGAACCCGGGGGCTTGACATGCAGCCCTCAGTGGCGCCCCCTCCCAGGCTGCCTATTCCCGTGCAGGTGGCACGATCCTCCTTGTCACCCAGGCAGCGAGGCTGAGATATCTTTGATCGCTTTTGGCCACAACCACCTCCTCTGTCCCTTCCCCCATCCAGGCTTCGGCAATCTTCCTCTTGCAAAAATGTCAAAACTTGGGGCGCCTGGGTGGCTCAGTGGTTAAGCCTCTGCCTTCCGCTGGGGTCATGATCCCAGAGTCCCAAGATAGAACCCTGCATGGGGCTCCCTGCTCGGCGGGAAGCCTGCTTCTCCCTCTCTCACTCCCCCTGCTTGTGTTCCCTCTCTAGCTGTGTCTGTCTGTCAAATGAATGAATGAATGAATGAATGAATGAATGAATGAATGAATGAAGAAACAAACAAACAAACAAATAAAATCAATCTTAAAAAAAGGGGGGACCTTTCCCTCTGAGCTTCTCTGTCCCCCGCCAGAGCGTAGCTTCCGTTACGGTGCAGGGCTCCTCGCGCAGCCTGAACTCATCCCCCTAAACATCACAAACTGCACGTGCTTCCAGGCATGAAGAGATGTTGGGATTGCTGCTAAACAAAATAGTAACAATGTTTCATATCAGCGATGATTTTACTTTGTTCTTCATAATTTTCTTTATTGCAGTGGTTTTCAGCTGCAGGTTCTAACCCATTAGCAGGGGGTAAAATTGATTTAGAAAACAAGAACCGGTGGCTCAGTTGGTTAAGCGTCTGCGCCTTTGGTCTAGGTCATGTTCTCAGGGTCCTCAGATGGAATCCTGCATCGGGCTCCCTGCTCAGCAGGGTGGTCTGCTTCTCCCTCTGCCTGCTGCTCCCCCTGCTTGTGCTCTCTCTCTCTCTCTGATAAATAAATAAAATCTTTTAAAAAAAATCCCTTCTTCCCTCCCAGGGTTACTGTGAAATTGAGTGAGAGGTGAAAGCTGAGCCCTAAGCCATGTAGGAGCCTACATGTTATCACTGCCTGAGCTACACAGTCTAGAAGCTTGTTGCCTGGTCACAATTATTCATCCATCTGTGTGTGTGTCATGATTGTGACTTGCACTTACATCAGTTCATATGAACGTCACTGATATTTACACGCTTGATGCTAACGATACTATTAATACTGACTTATGACCACATGTAAGGCTCTGTTACAAGCATTTTGTGTGGACCATATGGTCTCTTTCCATCCTCTGGGACTGCCGGGAGCTTCCCCGGGCCGCAGGCTGACAGTCACAGCGGGGGAAACGCAGTCTGAGCACAGCTCCTGCTACCGGGAGCGAGACTGGCTTCTCTTTCTACTGATAATTCTTAAAATTAAGCACATCATTCTTCGCAGGGCCTCGGGGGTCTCCAAACTGAGTTCTTTACTGACACCGCATAAAGACCATCCCCTTAGCCCTACTAGAAAGACTTCAGATCAAATCACTAAAGAAGTTTCTCCCAGCACCTTCCCTTTGAAGACAGGCAGATCCATAGGAAAGATTATAAGACAGGTAAAGGCCCTTGAGCTAGGAATCACTTTAGGCCAAGAAAAAAAGCTTTATACAAAGATGAGGCAGAAACAAGGGCAGAACAGAAGTTACTACATATTAACTAATGACAATTGGTGGTTCCCTCTGGGAGGCCTACATTCCATCCTTGCTACTCAAACACCACATTCCCTTATATTGGTGTCTGCAATGAGAATGGAGAATCAGTAGTCAAATAACAAGGTAGTTAAACAACACTGCCGTTTGCACAAGGTCTGGCTAGAGCAGGCCCCCGTGCTGCTTACACACACACACACACACACACACACACACACACACACGGTCATAAAGAAAAGGCTCATGCAAACAACTTAAATCTTGCCTCTACAAAATAAATAACACTTCCCCCTATTGTGGTTAAGGTGCTAGACAGGATGACTCCTAGCTGGTTTACTAATAACCTAGCTTATATCTTAAAGTTTAACTCTATATGTAACTTACTAACCTAACCCTTTTAAATTATCTTGTTGATCAGAGTCCCTTACCACTAAAAGTCATCTGCTATAAAAAGACTTCTGCCACGGGGCGCCTGGGTGGCTCAGTTGTTAAGCGACTGCCTTCAGCTCAGGTCGGAGACCCGGGATCGAGTTCCACATCCGGTTCCCTGCTCGGCGGGAAGCCTGCTTCTCCCTCTCTCACTCCCCCTGCTCGTGTTCCCTCTCTCGCTGTGTTTCTGTCAAATAAATAAATTTTAAAAATCTTAAAAAAAAAATCCCAGGTTCAGGGGTGCCTGGGTGACTCAGTCCATTAAATGCCTGCCTTCTGCTCAGTTCATGACCCCAGGGTCCTCTCAGCAGGGAGCCTGTTTCTCCCTCTCTCTTTCCCCCTGCTTGTGCTCTCTCTGTCAAATAAATGAATAAAATCTTTAAAAAAAATCACAAGTTCAGGGTAGACTTTTCCTGCAACCCAGCTGGTCATGTAGAAGCTATAAACATTACAGGAAGAACATTTATTTACTTTGTCCTTAACTATCTTTTAACTCTCACCTAAGAGTAGACCATGAGGTACAGAAATTATTAAATATTATAACTCATATTTTAAATTGTTATCATGTATTGATGTACTCAGTCTGTTGCTGGTCTCTTAAACAAAGATTTGAAAGATTGCTGGGAGGGGAGCCTTTTTCAGTAACAGGAACTCAAGATTTTCTTGTATTCTTGATTATCAACAATGCCACAAAATTTCCCTTTGAGGTTCAGACAGGGAGACTTCCTGGAACGTAGAGGCACTCAGACTGGTAGATTAGAGCAATGTGATACTGGGGGTAAAAGCAGGGTGAGGAGGGCTGACATCACAGCTTCCCAGGTCTGTCCAGCCACTCCTGGGCCCGAGACATTGGACAAGCCACACTCAAGAGCCTCAGAAAGCCCTGTTATGTGCCTGAACGGTTTGCCATAGACAGACGAGATGATGGTGTAAAGGTGGTGCCCCCACCCCCGCAAAAGAAAAACCTATTCTCTTCCTTTCCTCTTCTTTCCCTTGTGAATTCCTGCTGGAATGTTTTTAACTCTGTGCTGCAACAACATAGAGAACCTGAGCCCTGGCCTATTCCAGGGCAAGGAAGTAACTAAGGATAAAAAAGAGCTGTCATCTAAGACCTGGACAGCCTCTGCGTCTTGTGCATGCAGCATCTCGGACACCCACAGCTCTGTGAAGGGGGCTCTGCAAGACTGCCCCACTCCAAGAAGGCTTGTACTTCTTCCCAAATGGGAAGTGCAAGAACCCTCCCTAAGGCTAACACCCTCATTATTTCCAGATAGTGGGGAACTTCATCTCCCATAGGAAGACATATTCTGCCTCTTCATTCTCTTTTCCCAAGAACTTTCACTCAGAAGCCCCACCTCTGTCCTTTCTTTGGGTAACCTAACCTTTCAGATACCTAGAGTTCCCATGTGTCTGAAGAAAACAGGTACTTCCAAGTCTGAACTGAGTATCCAGACACAAGTCCAAATTCTTAGAGACCTCCACAGAACACACGGGAGTCTCACGCCTACGGATCTATGCGGAGAATGAACCAACTGGCCCAGATCACCCGTCACATGCCTGCCTGTCTCCTCTATGCCAATTTTGGCTTCGAGGTAGAGGATGGGAAGGGTTATCCTACTCGCTAAAAACGGGATAATTGGGTATACTTAAAACTCAGGAATCCCGAATTTGACCCGGCAGAGGCCATACGAAAGTGGCGACTTCCCTCCCCAGCCTGAGGACCTCGCCTCTCGCGGCCACTTCCGCCAGGGGCGTGGAGGACGCCGGTGCACCGCGCCACCGCGCTAGTCCCCGTGGCCTTAAATGCCCGCCAGAGAGCGCACTGGGCGGCGAGTTTGGGGCGTCCCCTTGGGACTCCTCGCTGCCCCCGGCCCTTTACCAGCCCAAAAGCTCCTTTGCTTCTGCCCTGACAGCTTGCAACCTGGGTCACGGTGGAATGCGTAAGACACCCCGCCCGCCCCCTGCAAGAACGGCCCTACTAGTAAAGCTACACGTACGGCCGTCGCGCAAAAGCGGAACTGGGGGTCCTGGCCGACCGGGAGAGAGAAGCCCTCCAACAGAGCACCTGGGACCGGTGCGTGGCCTTATGCTGTGTGGGGAACGCCTGGCTGTCCCATCCTCCCGCCACCGGGGAAGGTCGGCCCGAAAGGAGCAGACTACCGACCTAAGTGGCACAGCTTCTTCCGAGTGCTGTCGTGGGTGGCTCTGAAAAGAGCCTTTGGATAGGATGGAACTTCGAGGCGAGCGCTCACTTAAGCCCGCTCCCCGCGGATGCGGCGCGCCAGCTGGATGTCCTTGGGCATGATGGTGACGCGCTTAG